>CM067356.1:72798186-72820686 GCA_034190875.2 Urechis unicinctus
TATAATCAAGATATCTTTGAAAAAATCAGTGGGCTAAAAGAAGTTCTCTGCATACACTTGACGTGGCATAAAACCCAGCATGCTTCCTAATTATTTAACAATCGACATGCAGGGAATGGCCATGAGCTGTGATTTGCTCCTTAGCAGGACATGAAAATGTCCTGTCGTTTTAAACCACCCCTGCCTAGGATAGATGATTTGTCTAACGAGCAATGAATTTTCTTAAATCGTACTGGTGCATATAGCATGGCTGCACAAGAGCAAGTGAAGCGCCTCCTAATACAGAGTGACAATGTACGCCGAAATCGACATCGCTACCAACAGTAAGATAAACGATTTATATTTAACTGTACGCCCATATTTAGTTGACAACTACTTTGGTTAAATAGGAAGCCCGAGCGATTCCACCAAATGATATCAGCAGCTGAGCTGCACCTTTTTTAACACAAGCTCTCGCATTAATAACCCTGGTAATCAAAATCGCATGATGTATGCATCGAGCACAATGGTTCTCCCATTCTTCTTATCACCCTTGTATAATTATGAATGCCATGTAACATAACGTGAGGATAACTCTGGTGGAACAAGCTATTCCAATACAATGCCTCCTTGACTTCACCCTTAGTATTCACATGGTTACCAATTTTGTACCATTTAAGCTTTTAATGGAGTGCGGGGTTTTTTTCTTTTCTGAGAGGTGTATTTAACTTACTTGGCTCGAATAGGCTCAATAAGTCGTACGGTTCTCACAGCAAAGCAATTCCGATGATAGTGATACAGAGGTAGGAATAGTTATCAAGTAATGTTTCAAACGTGGCGATTTGCTATATAATGCGCGGCGAATTCAAGGCTTGATATTCCTTTATTATTGAGAATACTGACAAAACGACAAAACCTTATGCGCTTAGCAATAGGGTTCACTAATCAAAAAGAAACCATTCTCTCCCTTACAATCTCAGATATTTACTTGCCAACTGACAGGCCCACATTGATGAATATGCCGCTACGCCGTGCGCATAAAAATAAAGGGTTGTTATATGATTTTCATAAAATACTAACAGTTTGTGCATCTTTTATCAAAGGATGCCATATTAGGTCGTTGCATCATAGTGTTTTATCGTGCTCAGTTATCCGCACCATGCATCACACGAAGCAATAACTTGTTTATTACTTGGTTCCTAGAACTCTTTTGCTAAAGCTTGAGTAACAAATTAACTTACTAATAACTCTAGTTAGTAGTCAAAGAACTACATGTTAAAAGAACGGTAAGGGAGATGGAAAAAATGATTTGTTAACCTTGGGTAGATTAGCATCGTCTGTGGCAACACAAAATATAAACCCAACTCAAACTTTCAACATATAAGTAATGAAATACGCAAATAAATACTGGACTAGATCAATTAGCCATTTGTCTTCCTTTCTTTGCGTTTTGTGGCGATGGTTTTGTTCTTAACAACATATGCCACATGGGAGTATTTATTGATCGAACAATTACTTAACAAGATATATATTGAAACTGCTGACCATGAGACAATCGCAACGGCCATGGAAGAATTATGTAAATGTTACTCTCGCTCCTACACCGTATAGCCTGCTCCAGCACTGTTTTGATATAGCATTTTGATATTGCTTACTTATTTCGATGTATGGGTCGAATGAGAGCAATCAACCGACGTTATGCTCTGTGTGAAATGTTAAGGAAATTTAACTGTCAAGAAACACAATGAGTGAATTGCTTATCGCAAGTGACGCTTCTATATAATTACGTACGAGTAATGTCATTGCAACAAATATGATTACACTACACTTATATTTTGTTATTGCACCAAAATATGTTGGATTCACATCATCATCACGCAGTCATTCTTGTATTAGTGTTAAGGCGTTGATTCATACTTTTCGTCGGACTTGTTGATTGACTCAATCCCTTATCTATACTTGTGAGTCGTGAGTGCGATAATGGGAGATAAGCAGGATTTCTAATGTATTATCGTATAGTTGTACGTTTGCATATATATTTAAATCTGCATGAACGTTGTACGTGATCGGATCAATAATCAGGCCTATCTTTGGTGGCTTCATCACCGCAACACACATGATAATGCCCAACGAGGTAGTGTTATCCTGGCTATTTCACATCTTTACTTCCCAGCCCATGTGGCTCCATCGGAGCCAAAAAAACGAATGTCGGTAGTAATCTTGGCTAATATTTAACTGTTACACTCTATTATATAACATTGGATAACGTAAGCAATCACAGGCAGTACAGACCTAAGCTTACCTTATTATAACCATGAATTTCACTCTGTTCCATTGAATATGGCATTTTGGGCATAACCCGACCTTCGTTCATAAATAACCGCGGTAAATTGATTACATTATCGACCAACCACGAATGTTAATTAAATAGCCTACCCCACACGCCTTGTTCTGGCCGATTGCATGGCAAAGGAAATGGCATTGTTGTTATAGACCACTACCAACGCCTATCATCTTTGTGTTACTAGCAATGGACCAGTAATTGCGCACGGAATGTGGCTGTATCGGGCACTGTAAGCGCTCTTTCGTACAGAATGACCATGCACGCTAATACCATTATCGATAGCAATAGTGCGATAGATAATCAGGATCTGATTGCATACAAACACTGACTATATATTCAAATCAAGCGCACAGCGATTCGGCTAAGCACGTTTCAGCGCAGTTAATAAGCTACACGTTTCTCTCCGTTGACGGCAGTTTCCATCAGTCATCCATTCATCAGTCCCACATCTCGGTCTACGCCCCCAGTCTCGTTTAGTTTGCCTTACAGCTGATTTAACTGACAGCTAGTGAGCCAGATTAAATTCGGTTGAGTTAGTGGACTCGCTAATTGGTCACGTAATTCTATTCAGATGCGGATTAATCATGAAACGAAGGAATGAACTGCTGAATCTACTGTTTCTGCTATATGACGCCCTCGCTTGAATGTGCTATGCTAAACCTCTGTTTTGTAGGGAGGGAAAAGCTCTATATATGCAAACCCAATGTGATAGGCTTTTATTCAGTCACAACCGATCACATTTTTTGGGCGTCGGGATATTTCAGTATTCAGGATAACAGCTAAATGCTTTGTGAGTTGTCGTCATAAGTTAGTAACCTCCTGTCGGAGTAGCACAAGGATTTATGTGGTAATTTTTATCATTTGCACAAAATAACATCAAACGCTTGGTTGTTTTAGACAGAGGGTATGATGATGTTAATGATATAGCGTTTAATGCAATACCTTTCTCGGATGATATCCCTTTTGTGGTGATCTCAGGGACCATGCATCTATAAATAGATGCTGGTCATATCACCCCTACCGTCAAGCGGTCATTGTGTAGCATACAGTTTGAGGCCTTGACTTGTAGAGCTGATCTGTTATGCAGTGCGACTTTCCCGAGTCGAACGAGAATCGCTCAATGCCGAGTGTGTTAACCGCGACCTTTACAAGCTCAATTGCACTCTTTTACTTTACACGTGGATAGTGAAAAAAACAGCGTTAGCATTAAATATTAGTGATTATAAGGTTTAAAAGCGAATCTAAGCACATATCAGACATAAGTTCCATTGCGTCAGCTTGCCACCCATAAATATAAGATATACTTCATATGACGACATTTGGCCGGTTAATGTTTAAAAGAGTAGGTGTTTGTACGGGGGCATTGCCAACGCATTGCTTATGACATCACTGTAGCTGTAACTATCTTGAGGTTATGTTAACATCATCATCATGAACCATACGTTTAGACATTGATATTTTTCCTCTTAAACTATTAGCTCCAAAGGCCACAAACGCTGACGATAGAAACGCTATTATTGAGGCGACCATGGTTGCTGCCTTACATTGATTATAGCATATCTGTCGGAATAGGTGTTGTATTAAGTACACGCGCCAAGTATTATGCTGTCCAAACGGGCGGATGCATGTTCTAGAACGATCACAGGCGCAAATCTAAGAAGTCAGCAGATGTATGGTGCTTTGATCGCATTACATGACAGAGTAAGTCGTTACTTATTTAGCGTCATATGTCAATGTGCATTAATGGATAAAATAGAACATACTGATCGATAATCATGGTTTCTATTTATCGAACCCATTTTCAAATAGTAAATGCTGAGCATAATGATACCTAAAACATTAATTGACAATTTCACTAAGTATCAAGTCTTCTGTGACAGAGTGTTGAAATTTCGGAGTAATATGCATTTGAATGTGATTGAATAGCATTGTTTGAGTAGTCACTCAAGGTGTTGCAAATAACATCATGGTTACGACAATTCCTCGAGGACGATTTAGAGCAAAATGTGTGTGCATATCTAGGCTTATATTATGATTTTGCGAAAGAACAAGGTTGTCGAAATGTTGCTCAATCACCAGATTGCGATGTAATTCAAATTGCAACACCTATTCAACTGGCTAAACCTGGCGTAATTCATGGAACTACGCAATGTGGCCTATCAGTATGTTTCTCGATACCTGTAATCAGTTACTGATGTGGCAGCTTGGGTAAGTGTAGCTACGACACTCTCTTTTAATAAAATGAAGCAGTCTAAACAAATCAGCACAGGCGCCAGGAAACGTTAGACTACTTAAAAAAGCTGTGGACTATATGAGAATACTAGACTACGCCCGAGTGGCGTAAGTTATGTCAATTCTCAGCAACTATGCATCTAAGTTACGGACAATATCAACTACCCGGGTTTTAATTAGTGCCCTGTATTTTGGAAGAGCCGGCACACACGAAAATAAAATAAATGACGCAACCTATTGTATTTGATGAAAGCTGGGTTGCCCTGTGTACATACATACATACATACAAACATACATACATACATACATACATACATACACATACATACATACATACATACATACATACATACATACATACATACATACATACATACATACATACATACATACATACATACATACATACATACATACATACATACATACATACATACATACATACATACATACATACATACATACATACATACATACATACATACATACATACATACATACATACATACATACATACATACATACATACATACATACATACATACATACATACATACATACATATATGTACTAATATACCAGACATCAATGCCTACGCATTCCTCCCTTCACTGCTCAGACGTATATATTCAGTATGTTCATCAGACGCTTGGCTGTTTCTTTGTTTTGCTTTTGAGCAAGCGCCGTCCGATAATGTTATGTCGATCGATATAAACGTTGGCATTCATCTCACTGGCGATATGGAGCATTACTTGTGACTTTTCGTTATGCGTGTTGAAATACTTAGTATTATTTCTTTAATAATAACATTCATATGCCATATTTAGACAAATCTTACCGTCAATATTTTCACATTAACTTCTGTAAATTTGCAAGCAACCTGTTCACCAGCCGTTATTGCAGCTGCATGTTGTGCCCCCAAGGTATTGTAGACCCCCCTTCGTTCGTCATACATGCGTATTTCTTTCGTGTTTGTTTGACCGCCAATTGGCCCGTACACTAGTAATATATGTGAAAGATAGGCATTGGACTGGCTGATAAGAGGGATCAGCTCTTGACAAAAATGGGACAATCTTGTTAAGAAGTGAAAATTTATGTGAATTTAATCCCAGGTCCTACATGCATCGGGGATGGAGGATAATAAAAAGACGGTGAATAGATAGATAATCGTGGTGTGGTGCAGTCGATGCACTAATGATTTGACGGTGAAATTAGCGGATTAAGGGAAATCCCCTGCTTAAGGGAAACTATCAGAACTTTGTTGTTGTAATGCATAGGTTGTGTGAGAGCCACCTGCCATCGGGATTTTGCTTCGATGGGCATTTGATGACAATATGTTTTCCCTTGGCATTTCCATTCAAATGAGCAGGGTTTAATCTAAAAACAGACATAATCTAGCATACGAAATGAAGTGTTGAATCAAACTATTCAGAGAACATCTGGAACAGCATAGACTAAATCATCAAGTCGTGGATTCTAGGTGTGTAAAAGCTGAAAAGCAAGATGGCTTGTACATTTTTATTTAGTGATCACTCGAGATATCACCACGCAGATGATATTGCATAATGTCAGTGACATGCCTATACAGTATCTACATTCGTCCACGGTATATACAACAAAACGATTTGTAATTCTTGATTTTCAAATTATTTGCATCGCGGAAGTGGTTACATCACGGAACCCATATTATCAGACGATTATCATCATGCATTCCTGAGATTGCACACGGATGCGCTTGTCGTTCTACATGTGATAAGCCGTTTCGAATTGCGGATCTCCTGTGATTTTATTCTCATATATATAAATCAAAGCGGCTATTCACTCGCAACGTTGCAATCACCTATCTGAAAAGTTGGGCAATCGTTTCTTAATTATATGTCTTACAATTATGATTGTGTAATAAAGCCGTTTTTGTAACATCCTTTTTTTTAAAAAACCGCTCGCTATAACCATGACTGTCCATAAATTAGGCCCAAAGCTTGATGCTGATGTATCTGTGGTAGATCTCTATATCTTAGCACCGTAGAATTAGTAGTGGATGTGCTACTGTGGCTATCGTTTGGTTATTCAATTGCCTTTCATCAATCATTTGACAAATTTGCACAGTGTATGCAGTTATAGCGTCGCCCAATCAGATGTCTAGAGACACCTGCTATCGCATCGTTCAGGTGTGTCTGCTGCTTACTTAACCGATAGCAAATGAGCATAATCAGGAGGGTTTAAGGTGATTGATGGGTTCGTCTGCTACTTCGCTCTTTTTAAACATGGGACAGTTTTCAAATGGAGCTATGCTGAGATGATATTCTACTATCGTTTCTACCGCACAACATACGCTGACGTCTGTCGCGCTTTTCGTTCGTGATACGTACGTATTGAGTAAAGCAAAAATAGCTTTGGATGCATGAAATGTTGGGTTACCGACAGGGCAAGTATTAAGATAACTAGGATCGACAAGCTCTGATTGCTGCAAGGATCGGCGTATTCCTTATTACTTTCGTGCACAACAGCTGTACGATCTAACGATGCCAAAGTTGATTAGAATATGAACCTAGTCTCTCCCGGATTGTTTTCGTGGTATGACACAATCTATGCTAGCAAAAAGTAACTGCACTGCACAGAAATTACTGCGTTTTTACTCAATCGATGGATTGCACAATGAACGCGATTTGGCGATGATAGACCACTATTGTGTACAATGTTTGCACTGATTACAACGTTCTTCATGCAGCAGTCAAATCACTATTTGACAGCGTTCTTATGTTATTGCACTTGGTAAAACATATATGGTTGGACTAACACAGACTTTGTAGGATATCCAATCACTTGCCTGCATTACTTGGATATCCAGGTTTTAGTGAGCGTACACACGTTTACAGAGCCAGCCCGCCCTACGTTTCATTTAACTGTTGAAACCAAAAATGTGTCCACAAGATTCTTTATTTGTCATTTCATAAGAGGTAGAAGCAAATTAACTTGTTGTTCTGAGCACAATGCCTATGTTATTAACGTAATATAACGCACCAGGTGGATCAATTGCTCATTTGAGCGACCTTTCCTACTAGTACGCTGTGGCTTTATGAGGTAACCTTGTATTAGTATTAGAAGGGCAGCCAACTAAAAGCAAGCCCTTATTGAGCCCTTAGTATTCATAAGGCATAATTGGCGTACCCCTTATGAGCACAACAAGTTCGTCTTTATAAATAAGGCTGAAGCATGTCAGAACTGGGCATTGTATGCAAAAGTAGCCAGCCGTTACCAGGGATAAAAAAAATCGTACTATATATATGGCTTAGGTCTTTCGTAGCCCGGCAATAATGTTATCAAATGTTCAGATGCGCAAATCCATCAAGGAAAGAGTAGTACTGTCAAAACTTTCAAACAGGTCGATATCGCTAATCTGCAAGTTGTGCTGAAAACGGGCGGATTATCTGCTTGCCGAACCTGAAAAGGAAACTAGGCATCAAGGTATTGTGTGATTCAGAGACTCATTTGGAAATAGGATGATGCCGCATACTGATATAAATAGCTATTTACCATAATTGTCTCATCAACGAGTGAGGCGATGACAGATCTAAAATAATTGATTGCTGAAGAAGTACTCATATAATCTTTAGCGAGTTTATCGCAAGGCATGTGTGGATGAGCACGACTTGACAGGGTGTAAGCCTGCTTTTGACATGTTTCAACTCTCGCTGACCCGTGCAAGGGGCACGCGTTGTGAATTATTTTTCTCTCTTTAAGACACACCTTACCTTAGCCAATAACATTCCGTTCTGACTTATACAGAAATGATGTCGACGCACTGTCTGTGACATAAACTGAGCCATTTGGCTATTCTTGGCTTTAAATTACGACAGAAGTCGCTTTGTATTGCACGTAGCAGATTCACAGGTGTATATTACGAAAGAATGGCTGGCGCTTCGGGGTTATGAATTGATCATTTGCCACTGATAACTTATCCAGGTTTTGGTGACACACTTCTACTGAGCCCACCAGCCCAATGTTTCCTTTAATTGTTAATATAAAAGAAATGTGTCCACGATATTCTGTATATTTATTTTAGAAGAGGTAGAAGCTAATGAACTTGTTGGTATGAGCTCAATGCCTTCATTATTGACGGAATATAACGAACGTCGATATGTATCCGCTAAAGTAGAGCAGTTGCTCATTTGTAAATAACTTTTCCAACTAGTACGATGTGGCTCTATGAAGTAACCTTGCATTTGTATAGAAGGGGAGCCAATTAAGTGCAGGTCCTTAATGAGTCATCAGTATTAAATATGCAGTATTTGCATACTCCTTTATAAGCACAATAAGTTCTTTATTATTCATGAGGCTGAAACATGTCAAAACCGGGTATTGCATGCGAAAGTAGTCACCCGATACTAGGGATGAAGATATTCGGGCCATATATATTGCTTAGTTCTTTCTTAGTCCGTCAATAATGTTATCAAATGTTCAGTTGCGCAAAGTGTTGAAGGAAATTCCTTTCTAGAATTTTCCAACTGGTAAGTTGATCTAATTTGGCTCATCCACGAGTTTACGGATAATGGGCGACGAAGCTTGCAACATGCATCATATTTCTGGCCTGCAAAAGCCCTTTTCTTGGTCATTTAAAATGTCAGATTTGGTATTTCCCACTCTTGTATACTATCTCATATTCTACTACTACTAGTATAATAATAATAATAATAATAATTATAATAATAATAATAATAATATTAATAATGATAATTTTTTTATTATACAGCTTTAATTCCACGATAAGTGCCCTGAGATCATGATACTCTGCATAGTATAGGGAAGATAGTAATTTGATTTGGACACTTGTTTCACAGTTAACATGTTATATTTATGGTGCAACGCTACCGTTAACCCCAAAAAAACACTTCGAACTCCCGAACATGCCGAAATTAGGTCATCGATCGTCTTCCTCAGGTATCATGCTGATAAACTGCTTTCAATTTGTCAAATTATATATCATTCCACAAACAAAAACCCACTCTTTCTGGCTCCCAACCCCCTCGTCGCGTCTGCTAACTCCGAGTTCCTCGATACGACCTCGACGCAATTGTATCGCGTTTATTCATGATTTTGATATGAATATACTAATATATCCTTAAGACAGCAATTACTCAAATATCCGTCAATGCATCTGATCACTAATTGTTCAACTATACCATAGACATACAAATATGCATACATGAATCGGTGAACGAAAGGCAGAGCAGAATGTTATCAGCAAGAGTAATTACGCTGCACCTGCGCGGAAAAGTACTTGAGCTACATTATTGGTTATAATCGCAGGTTTTTCCGCTTCCGTACAAATGTCTTTATGAATTATTCAGCATCTTAAAACTCAATGTTCCGATCAATGTTTATGGCGCTCTCTCAGTGCAGGTAATGAAAGTGGGTATTAAATAGCATTAAAAGGTTACTTCTATTGCGATCTAATGAAGAATGACTATACAGAAATATGCTTCTAATATAACATCTACCTCTACGTGGTCTGAATGGGCACTACAACTTGTGGCCTCGACTTGTAGTGTTGATCTGTTATGCGGTTGTTGTTAGGCTAACAACATCTTCTTTAACCAGTCTAAGAAGCCACAACGCAGCCACATATAGCACGATGCATGATTACAAGCGGAGACAGAGGCGCACTATCTAATGTTGAAAGATGATAAATTATCGAGTGAATCTTTCCAAATGCGGGCCGTAATTCATTTCAAAAGGCTCGGCTGAACAGCTTGCCGAAATTGGCTGTCATGCTGGTTGTGATCAGTGTTGTTTCGCAGTAAAGCCGCATGACATCGAGAATCTATGTTGGAAGCACACACTCTCATAGTTAGTAAGCCATACAAATTGAATTTGATTTTGCAATGTTGTACATTCAATGCCAAATCCGTTTTCTCACAAAGTGATGAAGCAGCAGAAGAGAGGTGTCTGGTTACAGACGGGGGTATATTAAACCCCCTGACTAGTATTTCGGTAACGAGGATAGACAACGTCTGACTGTGGTAAGGCTTGGCCCATTTCTCTGAATTATCAAGCGAACATTTCCACATGCGGCCAGGAGGCTTTTTGCAATTTGTTTCAAAATGCTAATCAGCATGCCGAGATGGGCTAAAATGCTATTTGTGTTATTTCACAGTAAAACCACATAAAATCGAGAGTTGATTGGTGAAGCCCAGGCTCTCAAGTTATTAAGCTATATTCATAGAAGCTGATTCTGCAATGATGTACATACTATACCAAGATCCATTTGCTAATAAAGTGGCTGAGCAGAAGATAAGAATGCTTGGTTACCGGCGGGGGCAAATGTCTAGCATGAATAGCATTACAGCAACAAGGATAGACAATGTCTATCTATGGCGGGTGGTTGGCGTGCTTTCCTACCTACTGGCGTCAGGGCTGATTGGAATATGAAGCTTCTGAACAGCTGATATTGATAACGTGAATTCCGCACTGACCACCCTGTGCTGCTGACGGTATACAGAGGATTAGATAAAAACCCGATTGGTTTGCTGCTTGCTCTTCTTCCAGAATATCATCTGAGGTATTGAAATACCGCAAGGCACGTGTTCAGAGATATTCCATAAGCGTTTGATGGTGTTATGCGCATTTGCTTATTTGCTTTAGTTTTGATATTCTGTTGTTGCAACGTTAGAGTACTGCAAATATTATTAATCGTTAATTTCATGGGTGTTAACCATTCATGGGCAAGGAATCATTCACGCCCTACTTTCTTACTTATTTTGATGTACGGGGTCCAAACACGCAAAACATACATAGGACAACGCGGAAGCCACAATACATGTGTTTTGCTAAACCTGTAACCAATGTGTTTTGATTCCTGCCTTGTGTGTGCGTCCATATAGAGCAGGATTATCTCCCACAAGCGGTAAGCAGCTTTTAGTTTTTATTAATGCATAACTGGAATGCATATCGCATGTTCCATAAAAATGAGGGACAGGTCTTGCGTATGTTACAATCCCCAATAATTTTTTCACTGTATGACATGAATGGTACCGCAAACTCTTTGTCAGAATATAAGACCGAACGTTTCAATACGCTGGTGACGTTTCTACCGGTAGGTAGTATGACGTGATCATTGTTGCATACGGCTGTAAGCACCAGAAGTTAATGCCAGGCATTGATACACGTTGGTAAGTTACCTCCCTGCGCAGCAAATATTTACCTACAACTTAGAACTGAAGATTATAATATACTGATGAATATGAACTTCAATTCTCGTCGTATTTGCGATAGACCGAACATGTCTGTTTACTTCATTGTCCTCTGAGCCATAGATATTATTAGATGTTGCAAGCCAGCGTCAGTACGGCTTGTTTACATTTCATCAATGCGACCATTTAAATAGGTTTCCATTCCTTTGGGGCGATCGTAAACAGCAGCGCATATCGTTTCAAATATTTGGGAAGTACAACGAGTCTCTTAGATTCATATTCTATGCTGCCATTTGAAGCTGCAATATACGTTATCGAGCCAATGTGATTAATCGAGATATATGTCTCTTTTGATAGCAAGGTGACGCCGCAATAAAGACATATGAGGACGATTATGACTTCTGTTTTCGAAATGTCCATTTCGAGCAATCCGACTACCAATTGCGGGTTTAAGAAAATCCGTCATTGCCCAGCAATGCAAACCTTACTGAGGACCGGAGATTTGGAAATTAATGCATTCTGGACTTGAATATGCAGTTAATATTTCTCGGAAACGCCAATTGCTTTTGATGTCAGACTTTATTCCCTTATAGATCACAGAACGACGGAAATAACCCGATAGGGACTGTACCGTGTTTGTGTAGTCAAATTTCAGAAATTGCTACGATTGTCGAAGCCTCGGCATACAAATGCTCAAGTCACGTTAAAAGAGAGCCTACTAAAATGATATGCCATTTATTTTACCTGTTTATCAGTCGCAAAAGACATAAGTATTTATCATTACAAGGCGCTGTATTGTAATTTAAGCTGGTCATTCCGAATATATTTGATAAATAAAAAGATGAGCATAAAGTCATTTAACCAAGTTCAAAACTATACCGACTGCTCGAGAACTTAAATTAGATACAGGAGCAAGGGAGAGTCAATTTTCAGTTTAAACATCTGAACATTGTAGCTGATATTAGTTGGTTTATTAACAAGCCCAAGCTCTTTGAAGATAACCTGATTCACATAACACCGTAAGATTTGGAGAATATTCATCATTTACGAGAACCCAACATTGTGTCATGCTACTGATATCTAACATTGTATGGTAACACAAAGTAAACAAATATCCGTAGACCTACCCACTTCCAATATAAAATCAATATTCACCTCATCAAGAGAGAGCCTTGTATTACTCGGCTACCTATATATATGGCCGCAATAGATTATATGTTGGTCGTCATTTTTAGGCTTTATCAAAACATTGTTTTCGTGCTATCGTTGTGAGAAATATAAGAACGCAAACTCCTCAACCTGAATTCATGAATTGATAGAAAGACCGTCGATTAAGTAATAGTTTGCCTGTTTATATACAGACCAATTAGCAATCTGGATATAAAGTGTAAAATTATTATTTGGTAGTGGATAGTTGTATGTTACAGAAAGGTCAAGCACAAAGTTATGGGCAAGTTCTTAAGGTCCTAACAAATCAATATGGTAGCAAAACGGCCCAACGTATCATGGTGTTTCTAGATAATCACATTCGTACATCGTTCTCGAAATCGCACATATACGCAAAGCCGTGATGTATTCAATCTGTTAATAAATGCACATATCATAAAAGACTCTCGTTTTCGGACTGGAAAGTTCCATAACGGCAGTTTAGCATTTGTGGACAGATTATCGCTATATACATCTTTGGTGTTTCGTTACATCTATACAACCCGTATCCATTATTGAGGAACGGTATGAGTGAGAACAACCAAGTGGCATTGTGCCTGGAGTGAAATCTTAAGGCCACGAAAATGTAAAGTTGCACAATTACTGGCCAGAGTATCGCGAGCGAATGTTCTATATACTTTTGCTTGAATAATGTTATGTCAAAAATTAGGATTACGCAAAATATATGATTGGATGCTGTACTCAGATATGCATGGTTCACCACAAATACATGATTCATAATTGTCGTCGGACTTGGTGATTGCTGTAAGCCCTAATTCGGGTCGTGAGTGATAAACGGCTGATAAGCAAGACGGTTTTTTATGATCGCATATATCCAATCCGGGATCATTGGAGATATGGCAATAACGAAGAAAGCTATGACCTCATCTACGAGTCATGTTACATGTCGCTCCGTCATCACTTAACAGTATACATATATATATATATATATATATATATATATATACATATATATATATATATATATATATATATACATATATATTTATATATATATATATATATATATCTCTATATATATATATATATCTATCTATCTATATATATATATATATATATATATATATATATCTATATATATATATATATATCTCTATATATATATCCGTTTCGCTGTCCGCATGAGCGCGTAAATCTTCAACCATTCTCGTTTAATTCTGGTCAATTATGAGACTCGTTTTCTGCGACTTAATAACGACATCGCTCGTCGTTATGCCATTTTCATGCCAATAAAGCCGTTCTCGTTACATAGTCAAGGTACTGTTATTCATATACAGCCCAAATCGTATTACCAATTATTAGCGTTGGTTCGTAAAATATAGTAAAAACGAGATGAGTGCGGTTCAGGACAAGTGTAAATGAACGCTTACTCTTTCGAAGGAGGTGAGCTTGCTCCAAAGAACGCGTAATAGGGCAGGCTTCCTTCAAGCAAAACAGGCTCTCATTACAATATACATGCATATAAAATACATATGTCCATTGCTGAGCGTCAAACCTATAAATCTATCATTTATACATACCAGGCGCACGCAAGCCTCATCGACTAGTGTGCATACCAAACTAGGCAACGAGAAACACGGACACATAGAAACTCGTCCATATTTTAATTCAGGCATACACACCACGTGAATGACGGTCACGTCATATACTACCCTATCCATTTGTTACCCTACCAATTCATTAATGACAACGAAGACATGCGTGTATGTTCACAAAAATACACAAATACGCATACATATGCACATTCATGCGCCTGCAACTAAACGAATGCGTGTGATCAGATTCGTTCAAAAACATTACAATACACGCATGATAATTCTCGAGCATACATATGACACACCGTATTTAATGATAAGCCCACAAGCATACATGCTGATGGCAACATAAGGGTTCGCTTTAAAGAAGGACTGTTAATCATTATAATGCGAAGTGCATCCATATGTTGCTGCAAAAAATACCTGATGAAATGTTTCTTTATGTGGGCCCCTCGTGTGGCCTTTCCCAGATCATAACGCGCTCATAGATTAGATCAAGCTACTCAGCCGACGTTGTCAATTTCTATTTAGTTGGCGGCCGCAATTGGAATGGAGTTGTTATTTTGGCTTGACTGTACCTAAAATGGGACATTTACTATAATTTCGTTAGCATACAGGGACACGTATGCATAATAATCTACTGTACATGTATAAATCCAACATCAGCTACAAAATAGCAATACCTAGCAAAGATGGACTTGTGAGCCGAATCCCGCCTCAGCATTTGGTAATTCACGTTCACTAACTATAGGCTAATGTTAACAGGATATCTGGCTGCAAATCTGAATAACAATCATAATTTGTTCGGAATGCTTCTTTTTGCTTCAGCAGCGGCTTTTCTGTGCAAGCAAGGGCAAGGAATTGTTTGCTTATCTCAATGGCTGAGCAGTTTAATTGCTACAAATTAGAACCCGCTCATTTGCATAACTTTTAGCTTCAGCAGCGGCTTGTTGTTTTAGAATCTGCGGAATCCAAACATCCCTCTTTTAGATATTTGACCATTGTTGTCGCAATTCTAGGGATGACTTATATCAATATTCAAAAAGCATTGGATGCTGAAATACACAATGCTGGATGTTTGCATTACAAATGACGGGAGAGAAAGGATAATTATCAGCGAGTCGTAACATTGACCTGTATGTCACTCAAGTGTCACCTCTGTGTTCAGTGGCTAACCAGAATTTCCCAACCCAGTAGATTTGTTAGTAACAACATGATGTTAATTAAATTGATGCTCTGTGTCAATTAAGGTCACATTAATATACGGTCCCTAGGCAGCGTTCTCCGGACTAAACCGGTCAACTTATTAACATAATATCGCTGTCGTTAATTACGTGTTCGATACCACACGTTAAAGGCACATGCTAGCGAAACGCTATCAACCTGTGCTTTTTTCCGGTGCAAGTAAGTTTCCATAATTTTGCGCCATATTATCGATAAAAACCTACGCATCCTTCAACTGCATAATTTGTACGACTTCACATTATCATCTACCTGTACAATAAGAATTAAGTGAGTTTCAAACATTCGGCATCAAGACTTTGCGCGTATTATTTAATCTGTTTTACCACAGTAATGTATCTCCTTGAAGATATATTACAACTGCAATAAAATTCGCCCATGCAGAATTTGTTGGAAAGAGAAAGTGTCCATCCAGGTTTATATCATTATTTTATTCGCAGAATTTGAAGGTTCAATGTATTCAGCTCATCAACATCATTGAACCCCAATCTGTTAGAGCTCGGTATTCAATCAATCTGCCTTTTGCTCCCGGCTTTATCGGATTGGCGTTTGTACATAGCATAGACTCGTTTGAAACAACAATGTCGGCTGTGGTGTATAGGTCAGTAACAACAGTGAACAATATCATCGGGATCAACGTAAGGGCCGGACCCTACATTCGTCAAAATATTACTATATTATGTCGGCAGATATTAATAGACATCCCCTTGACAGTTTACGTAGGCTTAGATTCTACACATCGCTATACCTCTTGTTTCTGGACAGCAATGTGTCAAACGTAAACTCTTTAGGTTGCAGATTATTTGGTGTTCGTCATGAGACAACTACAAGAAGATACGAGCCGATTAACATCATAGGTTAATTCAGTTTACACCTCTGATGCCGGCAATCAAACTTCAGTCCTGTATGCGGCCCTCGTACGCGCAATGATGACCAACAACGGTGGTTGCTAATTGACTTTATCACCATCCAGGTTCCTTACTCGTGGATTTCACAACGGATGGGCCTTTTGGCCGCCACGTTAGCGCTTAAAGCGACATTAAGGCATCATCAAAATCATGGTTTATATCATTGCAATGTTTGCTGAAATACTTTCTTGCATCAGGTGGCCCGAGTTAATGCTGCCAGTTGTGTGGTTGTTTCTTTGCGGGCACCAAGTTCCATAAAATAACATGGTGATCATGGAATCTAGCGTATCCTCCTCATTATGCGCAAATCTGCCGAATAAAGGGATGCAGCGTATCCATCTCTTAATAAGCCTATCTGCCGGATCAAAGGATTCAATCAATCTAGATTTCACTGAAGTCAAGTATTCTAATGGAATGATAAATTGTACTTTCGTGGATGTGCGCCGGAACATAAACTACTCCTGCCTGCGACAAAAAGGACGGTTATGTTCAGTTTACACACTGATTTCGACATAAATAGTATTAGTAAAATTTATGAGCAGGATTAACATAAGGGTCTGACACATATTGTTACTGAGAAAGTCAAGATGAGGTATGCTTAAAGACTGTTTATACCTCAAACGTCCGTAGCCAATATTATAAACTCTAGATCTTTGCTGACCAATTTGAAAACATACCCTTCGAGAAACTGCATTACTCCGAACGTAATGGGATAGAAAACTACTTGGCACCTAAATGGTCAATCTACACTTAATACATCAAATGTAATGTATGGTGCCATTTGAAGTTATTGGTAATACCAGATATGCAGCCTGAATACAATATCGGCAATTGTCAAAGGCACCATGTTGGATCAGGCACCATCATAAGACCAGAACTGACGCAGCGCCCACGGATAGGGATATCCAATCAGGCGCCATGTTAAATGGGGTACGATCAGCGTTAGATTTCCGAAAATTCGTCGCCTTATTGGTTTGTATCCGTTTTGCCGCGGATTGAGCTATCATTTGCTCCGAACGTGAGTATATACTGTCACATTAGCCATGGGAATAGCTATAAGAGATCGCTAGGGCAACACAATATAACATAGCCACACTTTCACTGAAACACCTCGGTGACTGGGGAAATCGCGTCACTGTACGCTATGCACTTGGTTGGGTTTTGTTGCAGTAAAGCCGAGGATAGGAACGTTTTGCATTTCCTATGCATACTGTATTGTGTAATTGCATTTGCTGCAGAGGTTGGTTTGCGCGACTGGCTGTGGTTAATTGTTTTATATGTCAAATTAGAAAACACATTTAGTAGTAGAGGAAGCCTTTTAGTTTGACAAATTTAGTTTGCTTTAAAATGCAATATATAATAACGGAGAACGTCATTTACATCGCAAGTCTGAATAGTTATCCTGTTGTATTGTATATATAAGAAGGTGCCAGTTATCATAATCGGGTTAAAGTTGATACCAGCAAAAATTAAAACAGTGCAATAAAGCTAATGCTGGTTGAAGCATAGTCATTCACTGGGTTGCTGTATGTCAATTTTATATTAATTATCCGACGATATGTATGCAATGTTCACAATGTGTTGCGGCTGCGTGTCATCGGCAAGCTGAGAATAACATAATAATTATATAGCACTACTGTAATGCACCTTTGATGTTTCTGCATGCTTTTTACTTAATAAGCGGTTAGCTTTGGTAAGGCGTCGTTGGTAAAAAAAACAAGGCGAGCATTACGAGCCAACTAAGTCAGCAATGTAGAATGAACACAACTTACCACGAAACCGAATTTTGACACAAGCGCCATATCATTAAATACAGATATTGTAATACAAGCTTCACCTATTATTCACACTTACTATCCGTAACCTAAGATCAAACAGTTCATGCCTACTCTTCTTGGTAACCTAAATAGATAAGCAATTAGAATGCAGAATGAATACGCGTGTATGTCACTTCCGTCCAATGTGTGCAACAGCATAATATTTATGATAATTCCGAATCTATATTAACTTCCAATCGTACATCTCGACAGTAGCTGTTGTTTTTTATAATCGCTTATTTCAGAACCTTCTTTGACCCAAACATGGATCACAGGCTGTTTATATGGCGTGTTGATACAAGTGCAAGATGGCAAGAAATTTTGGCTTGACAGTTCGCGAAGCGCATGGAAGAAGTCGATCATATTCAAATTATATTGTATTTAGTTTTCACCTGCGTATACCTTGTAAACTTCCTTAAGCAGTCAACAACTACGACCGCTTGAGGTAAGACCATTGTACCCTCACGTTTGAAGCGTCAATTATGTACTCGATCAGTCTTAATAAATATCCTCTGGGGGATTATGTCGCGACGAATGTAAATAAATAGCGTGATGGAATCTGCTTTAAATCGTATTACACAATCATGGCCAGCGTTATCTTAATTTAGAATGTTGGTGTCATTTACGCCAGTGAGAAACACAAGATATGTAACATGAAAGTGTAAAGAGCAGAATTATCTTATGCAACCAATTTTTCAATTGCACCTTATTGAAAACCTCTGTGTTAATCGACAAGGTTGGATATAAATGTGCTGGTATTTGCCAATAAGCGAAGTCTGATAATAGGCTTATCACTTTATAAACCCCATGACATATATGTTTGCTCTAGACTTTGCAGGGTACCAAACTTGCTCTGGTAAATACCTGCGATTTCTTGATTAAACCATAGACTTTCTAAGAATTATAATTACATTGTCATGCCACCAGCTGAAGTCGGTTTACTTGCAAGGCAGTAGCGTTTGCCGTGGCTATAAACCACCTGATGTCCTTGATAAAGCTTTGATTAAACTAGGAATGGATTTACTTGATTTGCACTAGAGTAAGTAACGTGACAGCCTGGGACACGAGAAGCGCTCTTTTAAACACAGTGACCATGACCTCGGAGTCCGACATTTACTGCAGTAATAGGGTTAATTATGATTTGCAAGACTAGCTTTATACTTATGACTCACCATATAATCATACCAAGCTGACATGATATTGGCTAATCATAATTTCAGTGCCAGGGCGAATATTGTTTCGTCCTATAACCATGACCTATCTTTTCCAATACACCCGAGTCCCAATCATATGTCCATATATACCTGTTATCACCTCCATGCAATTTCGAGTTAGCCATGCAACTAATGAGAATAGTCAGGCGTGATATTATGGACTTGCTAAACAGTTGATTCGGAGGCGAAGCGATCGCCCAACATATTCATGATACGTCAGATTATAATTCATTGTGCTATATGAAGCTGGAATCTGAACATGCACTTTGGTCGGTTGCTGTATACTTTGTTAAGCGAAGCGTTCGCAATAGATTGTAGCTATGTTACTTCCGAGATTATATACCGGCTACTGATTATTTTTGCACGCGTTGATGAATCGAAGTGATGCATTATGTTTTGATAGTCAACCAATAATTGTCTATTACTATATATTCTGATATTTACAGGCATATGAAATGGTCCTATCAGATGAAACCAATGCGTCGGTTGCAATGATCATATGAGTTGTATATTGCGTGAAAATATCATTTCATATACCAACTAAAAGCATTTGCAGCGAATGAAGATAAAGAGCTCATCGATCAAGTGCACGTATTTGACCACAAAACCTTTGGTTAATTTATACCATGATCGTTACTATTAAGCACTAATTTGTCGATCTATTAGCGTATTTGGAAGGAGTTAAGCTACGAAAGATAGGTCTCATGTGCTGAAAGTAGCAACTTTACGCCAAGCGCTTGATATAATGTAATTACTCAAATGGTTGCCACTTTGCGGTTAGCTAAATATATATATATGATTTATCCCGCCTGGTTCTTTACCCTTTGTCGTCTACACTTAGCACTCAAAACTGTTTGTAAAATCTATACTCATCAGCCAACGCATTTAATTATCAAAAACCTTCAATGTTAAAAATTCAGATCAGACCGTACCATTGTGTTCCCGAATGCTTAGGGATTATCTCGGTATTCATTTTTAAGGAACAACAAAATTTCACTTCCAGATCTAAACGACGTTTCCCTAATTGTGGACATTCCTAGGTGTTACCGCCCATGGCAACGTTTTCTCTAAATTGTAGAAATCTATACAACATATGTCAAAGGCCATTCCTCGGAATTAATGCCTCCCGTTGGGCTTGCTGATGAAGTCAGTTTGCCAAAATGCGGTTCGATTCAATGCAATCGGAATCAGATTAGACCATGCCCAGCACTATGGTTGTAAATCATAGCGGCTAACCAACGTTGGACAGTTTTTACGTTCGAAGCTCAGACATTTCATGAATATGGACGAAGGACGTCATCTGCTTTATGTAGAAAACAAAAAGGTTGCTGGATTGTCGAATAACAAAGACAACGAGAATCGGCCTGTACCTAGTTTATTAATCTCTTAATAATTTATCTTTCTCCATTTCCAGGATTTGCTTTAAATTACAAAGACTGCAATCTATCGTGAAAATTCATGAGCTTGTGTATGGGATGCATATATAATCACAATTGGATCATCTGTGGCAAAATGTATAAGTATAACTTTTTTTAGAATGTTTACCAATACCAAGAAAGCACTTATAAGCTAATACATCATTTGCAATTATCCACCATTTCGCGCATCATTTCGGATATTGGCTGCATTACAAAAGCAATCTTTGATCCTCCTTATCGCCACTCATTTGTCGAAATAATCATGAAATCTACGCGGTTTTTAATCCAAAGATAAATTAACATTTATCTTTGAACACTAGTTGATTATATCACATGTTTTCCGATACGAATTGGACATATACGCGATCAAGAGCATTTACATATTCGATGTGTTTTTACGCAGCAATATATTGTTAAATGTGTGTACGTTTTTTTATGTAGACGCGTCATCACCTGAGTCATCTTAATGAACCTTTACCGAATATTTCCAGGGGAGCAATGTCAGAAACGAGCCGTGTTACTGCATAAATCGGTCCAAGGGTTTACTATATGAGTAATGCAATACTGATACAATTATGGTCTGCATTAGTTACTCTGTGTACACCAAAATCAATGACTTCTTTATAGCGACATCCCATACTTTAGTCTATCATTATTGTTGTTGGAACATATAAGGGACAACGCATTTCGGATGCTCCATCCATCTGATTAAATAGCTTTATTACTTAACCTTATTAGTTGACAATTACCTTGTATCCCGGCTACATTCCATACAAAGATAAACCCGACTAAAACTAGAGGTGGCCATACAGGCCGGTCCCATAAATATTAAAGGCGATTACGTTCGCTGTAATGTGCTATCTGTTTCACCTGACGCAATCATTGTTACATTGTGCACGCAGCCCACATCGAACCTATCCCTTTGGACATCGCTGAATGGACGACAATGTATCGTCAATCATCATGGAAAACACGGTCCATATAGCATCATTTCCAACAGGCATCCTTAACATCAAGATATGATGACAGATCAAATTTACCTCAAGGCTTGGGGAACCGAAAACGTCGACACCATTTATGGCCGTCGGCAAATTTCAAATGAACGTCGAACAGATTATGTTTTGCTGTATCAATATTGAGCTCACTCAACGAGAGTGTTGGTTGCATACTACTTTCATGCATATTCAATTCTTAAAGAAATCTTAAGTAGAACATCAAAGCATGCATCGCCGTTCTGTTCTCGATTGCATTGCAAATAAAGAACTATTATGTCAATTCAGCGTACGGGTCAGTGTTTAATAATTAGCACAGCGTACTGCATCGGAAAAGAAGACTGTGCTTTACTGCTCCCTTTTGGGACCGCAATCACCTTTTGTCATCAACATTGCGCAAAT
>CM067356.1:72823186-72838186 GCA_034190875.2 Urechis unicinctus
CGCAATTAGATTCGTTTTCGATTGAAATGTTTAATAAGAGCAAATGGGATTGCGTCATATAAATTGATTTCACGTGAGAGCAGTTCGCTGATTACAGTTTTATGTAAATATGCGAATTAAAGCACACACGTCGTCCGCAACACAACATAATTGCCAAGAAAGTCTTTAATCATGAATGTGCATCCAACAAATGTTTTATACTCTCACACAGAACGCAATCATGGTTATAATTGTACATCATCTTTAAGTGCGATGTCCGCTGGAGAATCACCTTGATGTGAATTAATGAGAACGCTTGCCACATGGTAACCCCAATCGTTTTTGTAACATTATTTCTCCGAGGGTAATGTATGGACAATGTCCTCAATGCATGTGTTAAAATTCATCATTTCTCTTCAGCCTGAGGCTCAATATCATCGCTTTGAAGTACTCAGGGGTGCTAGGCCAGCATAACAGTCTTCCTTATCCATCACTGCCGGCATATCACATTGTTGTTGTCTGCAATAACACTTTCATATAACATCACTCAATGTATGAAACAAGTGGTTCATGGGATAATCGAATGCATCAATTATTGTTCAGACTCGGTTTATGACACCAGACAGCGGCACTAAAATATTTCAACTGCCAAATATTTTTTCTGCTAAAACTCTTTGTAACCAATGTATTTGTCAGCCTTGCGCGTGCATTCATATAGAGCAAAAATTTCTCCAACAAGCAGTAAGCAGCTTAAGCGTTTTATAAAAACATAAATGCACATCTAGTGTTCGTTAATACCAAGCCGATCTATGGAATAGTGATAGCACAATACGAAAGCACTTTACAACGCAACCTTTACGTTTGATTCTCCTCCATACAAAGCAGGAGCTGTGATAATCAAGACTTGAGCGGGTGAACTTTTCGTATGTACTAAATAATTACTAATGAGCGATAATGAACATGCGGCTCAACCATGCATTTCAGTAAAGGCTTTATTTGCAAACCGATAGTTCTGTATGTTTTATACTTATCAATAACAAAATGAAGTAGTGAGAGATTTTAGTCAGTCGTAGTGATTCGAGGAGTAACGAGTACCTGTGTTAAGGTTATTGTCTCTGAAAACTGTCTTATGTCTACGTATATTCTCATTGCATTTGAGTTCCGTGTAATCAAAAGTTTAGGCATCGTAATTCAGTTAAAGCGCACATCGTTTGAGACAGAGTTAATTCTGCTACAGGTCTCGCGTGTGTAACAATCCCGACTATATCTGAATCTAACCACCCTCCCGCACTTTTTTACCTTCTTGCACCATCGTTGTGTGCAGTTGTGTGACACGCAGTTAAGTAAAACATGTCTCGGTGAGGTAAGGCAATGTTCTTAAATCCTTATATGTAGCAACATTCGCACGACTGTGTATAGACATTGACTTCATTGTGTTAACGATCATGTCTATATAGTATTACCCATGTGACTATTATTCTCAGAGACAACTCGGTATTGGATGGGTAGTATTTGTTTGTTTGTTGCTCTCTACGTCATGCGAACAGTTTCCCAACTCTTGTCGCGTTATAGTACTTTGTACTTACAACTAAGCGGGCAGTAACTCTGTCATTAGGATATTTTCACATGAGGTGCTATGGTGTGGAATGAGCTCTAGAACAGGTTCGAATTTTGACATGGGCTTGTATGAATGTTCCGTCGGCACGAAGATCGCCAGTAACGTATTTATAGACAAATACCCGCCTTCAAACATTATCTCACAGCACAAGGGATGGATGAGAGCAACAAACCGCCGTCGTCAGTACGCTCAACGTGGCATATGAATGGTATGTGACTGTCATTTAGCACACTCTATGGTTTGTCATTCATGATAGATGCTTGTGTATATTCGCCTTAGAATAATGTTATCGCCGAAAACATCATAACAACAGATGCATTCATTGCTGCACCCAAAACTAGATGCAATCCTACTTGCTTAAATGTATCAAATATCAAATGTAATTACTCGATTTGTTGGTTGACATATGGCTAGACCTTCAAGCCGCACTTGTGAATTGTGTGTGCAACAAAGTGAATCAACAGGATGGCTACTGCCTTGTCTAACTAGTTTGTTGGTTTAGATATAATCGGAATCACTTGAGACATCACCAAAATGGGGATATATCTGACTATATTTGAATGCCATGTTACACGTCGTCATCACTATGCCTTCACAGTGCATGGATCACAGTATGCTTATCTGCCGGTGGACTTAATACATACAAAAGTTGTAAATTATAAATGCCTTTTAATTAGTTCCGGTCGAAGAAGAGGCCTCAGGGCTTTTGTTGTGGAAGCATTGTTTGGCCAATCTCACATATTATCATAATTAGAGTGTGGTGGTCGCACACGGATCACGCATGAGACACCTGGTACCAGCTGATTGATTCTACCTAAGCTCAACCAACATGTACGCACTTACAGATAAACTATGAGATTTTATGCACCAAAAAAACCACAAGACGTGTTCAGGTAATTTGATTTTAGGATGCAGATAATATCAATAATCTGCAGTAAAGGACTTATTTTTTATAATCGTGTGTAAAAGCGAGATGCACGTTCATATATCCAAAAATTAAACCATATCTATGCAGCGCGAACACTTTTACCGGTAAATATCTTGTTTACCTCTCATTCTGGGCAAATCAGAATGCGTATTGGAGTTCTATATTATGGCTATCATTTCCCTTCTTTGTCGATTTGACGACTATGGATGGTCTACACAGTTAATCAGTCCTGAACATATCGTATATTAGGATAAGCATCGGTTGGTAAACTTTTTCTTTAATCGAAGATTTCCCGAAAACCCTTGCCATTACATATAACCAAATATGTTCTCGTACATTTTCGCGAGAACAGATTACATTATGGACCTACACAAAATGCTAATTACATTACCATGCAACAAGCTGTGGTCCTCTCAGTTGTAAAGCGGCCTCATTTCTCGATGATGTAAACCATTACCTGACCTTTAAATATTATTGGTCGCTTAGTTGCTCGCTTCAGAATAATACAATAGAGATTGTGAGGGATATATGCAGACCCTCGTAGATTATCAAGGGTGTGTCACTAGTCAGGTGGCTTATTTGCTGTTGAAATGTTACCCCTGCCCAAGCTGAATTTGCTGTCTCCAAAACACCGGTGCAATAGCTAAGAAACATAAAACTATGCATAGCTTATTCACTTCTATTAATAGTAATAGAGCTAATAGAAATTAACAAAGTTGGCACTGATTCCCATGACACATAAGCACACAGCTAACATGCTATACACACAATAGATGTACATCCTACACACACACTGCATCGACAGATCACAGCACACTGCAAATGTCAGCAACGAATTAGTACTGGAATGTACTAACTCACCAATATTCACAGGCATACATTCATTAATCAATGAATGTATACATACAGCCAGGCATACATTTATTGACGTGTGCAGGAGGCGATTCGTCAACACGCACACCAGCTCCCCTTTTTGTTAATTACACTCGATAAGTGCATTTTTACACCTTTTGCTTTTCCAAGCCATTCTTGTTCAAGTAACTGTACGTCTTAGGTGGAACATCTGCTTTGTATGCTGAACAGGGATCGCATATCTGCTGAACTGTTAATAACCGCTGCATTGAACGATCGAAATACCCCATCGTGACACCTTGTTCTTCAGCGTAAGGATTTGCTATTAATGGCAGGCATTGCTAAAGGTAAGTATGCTTAAGCTCGCGTCAGTATGTAATCTGGCCACACATATGGTCTTTAATAGCATCATCAACTATGTGTGGGATGCCCGTCTTTATGTGTTTAACTGCATAACGGTTGCGTGCACTCTTAGACATTGCCCACTAATAAGTGCAATAGCGATGACAGTTTTGAATAGTTTTACTGCTTCCTTAAGACTCGTTGCTGTCTGTTTTGTATAAATGAATAAAATAAAACTCTTCGATCAAATATAGTTTTGTGTTAATTAGCAATAATTGGTAGAGGCATTAATCCAATCATCATTTTCATACATTATAACCCAAACATACGCTCCATTAGACTTATAATCTGACACTGAACGTTTGCATAATGTTGATTAGCATATTACTATTTCTACTGCAATAGCTGGTGTATTGTTTGGTTTGACGCAACCAACGCTCTTGAAAACTAGCTCTCGGATCATAACTAAACGGGCATTGTTAATTCAACCGCGCATCAATATACACAATCGAGAGTCGCGAATGTGTGCGCTTGCCAACACTTATATCAGTCATAATAATAATATGCGGAGCATGGGTCTTGATAAAATCCCCAATGTCCGATATTTTCCTGGCTTCTCCTTCCACAACTATATTAACAACCCCATAAATCATCTGTCCCGCCGATTTCGATGCGGTCAGGTTCTGAATTGAAGCGGTCTCTGTCCAGCAATATTGTAACATAACCTTATAATGGGTCCAAATGTTTATTTCAATAGAGTATGGCTGCTAGAGTTCCCGTCGCCTGGTAAGCTATATTGATATTGGTGATATCAGCCTCCAGTTCCCCAACATTGCGTGTAACCCGCCTGCAAATAAAATGCTCGTTTCATACTTTTCGGCATTTGCTGTCTAAGACAGATATTACATGTTTTAACATCATAAGACAAACACGGCTGGGCCAGGCAGCAACCATCTCTCTAGTAGGGGAGATCTGTCTTTTACTTTAGAATTTTGAAAGCTCTACTGCGTACAAAAGCGTTGTGTGGATTTGTAATTAGCGTAAAAATCTGATTTACTATAATTCAAAAATGTCTCGCTATTTGACGATAATGGTGTGTGTTTCTTATGTACTAAATTCTATAAATGATTCATCATACAACACATTTAATCCTTCAAATGGACCCTGAACTGCGCCCCAGGGATAGCAATGAGACAATAACGGAAGTACATGAATACGCCCGCGCATGTGCAGCTTAGAACTCCCCGTCCTGATCAAATAAGCAATGGGCGACAGCTTCTTATTCCACTATCAGTGCACAACGTCCATGTCGAAGACAAAAAATACGCGCTAAGCTCAGTCCCTCCAATGTTGTCATCAGTAACAAATCCATGACCAGGTCCAGCTTTTTTCTACCGCACGTCTGTCAGTGACAACCGCTTTGAGATCTGCAGCTCATGTATCAAAGGGGAATGATATATATGCCATTATATGTATGATATGTTATTGTAATAGTTTTTTGCAGCACCTTTCGTGATGCGAGGCGTCATCTTTTCGAGGATATCATTTTCGCAGTCAGGATGACTAATACGCATACTGTGTCCTCACATATCTTATCTTATCTCTACAGCCATGGCCGTGCAGCTCCAAGCTATTATTTGCACAGCGGGACCTTTGTCTATTGCAAGCAGTCAGTAATGATTTGCAGAACGTTGTGATTACTGCTGCATTCAACAGATAGAGCTGTAACACTTCAGACTTCAGGGAGTACCCTAGATTAACACTCGCAAATTGAGCACAAAAGACCCACTCAGGTTGTATTGATATATTTAGCGATGTAAATGTGACCAACGCGCGATGAATACTATTTAAAGGCTGTATATTCTTTTCTGTGTCAAATCTTGCTCGTAACTGTAGACTCGTCATCACTGAGACCATTTGAATGCAATTCTAGCAGCTAAGCGAGCGTCAAGGTAAGCGGTATTGCTAAATGAGTTCGGGAAAGGCGTAGGCGTTTAAGACTGACGAACGTTTATAGGGTGAGGAATGTCACATACAACAATTTGACAAATTGACAAAAAGAAATGCAATGAATATTAAATGATTACGTCAAAGGCATGTTAAGTTGGAAAAGTAGCATAACAATCCTCTTTATCCATCGCTGCTGACATATCACATTGTTGTTGTCTGCAACAAAACACTCATATCACATTACTCAATGTATGAAACAAGTGGCTTATGGGGGAGTTGAATCCATCAAATATGGCTAGGACTCGGCATATGACGCTATGCAGCGGCACTAAAATATTTTAACTGATGAATATTTGTTCTGCTAAACCTCTTTGTAACCAATGTAGGTTGATTTCTGCCTTGCATGTGCGTTCATTCAGAGCCGGGTATACTCCGACAAGCGATGAGCAGCTAATACTTCTTCTAAGTACATAAATGGAATGCACATCGTGTGTTCGTTAATATCAGGCTTTTCTGTGGAATAGCGATAGCACAATACGAGAGCACTTTACAACGTAACCTTCACTGTCGGCTTCTGCTCCATGCAAAGCAGGAGCTGTGATAATTAAGACTTGCGTAGGTGAACCTATGTACTTAAAATGACAAATGAGTGAATATACAGCTCCACAATATAGGTGCGCTATACGCCCGCAAATCCTCGCCCATTCTATGCATTTAAGTAAAGGCTTCATTTGCAAACAGATAGTTCTGTATGTTTTATACTTATTAATTAATACCCAATTGAAGTAGTGAGAGATTCTAGTCAACCGTAGTGATTCGATGAGTAAAGAGTACCTATGTTAAGTTTATTGTCTCTTCAAACTATCCTATGTCTACGTATATCATCATTGCATTAGAGCTACGTGCTATCAAAAGGCATTGTAATTCAGTTAGAGCTCACATCGTTTGTGGCAATAGTAATTTTGCTGCAGGTATTGCGCGTGTGACAATCCCCAATAACTGTCTCCATCGAACGTGATCATTTTGCATGTGGCTATAAGCATCGAAAGTTGATGCCAGGCATGGATCCACGTTTGTAAGTTACCTAGCAGCGTCCATATTTACCTTTAACTTAGAATTAAAGATGATTATATGCTAATAAATATGAACAATTCTGGTCGTATTTGCGATATACCGACCACGTCAGTTCACTACACTTTATGTTCCCCTACGCCGTAGATGTTGTAAGATGTGGCAAGCTAGCGTCAGTACGTCTTGTTTGCATTTCATCAATGCGATCATTTAAATAGGTTTTTGATTCCTCTGAGGAAAGCCTAAACAGCAACGCATAACGTTTCCAATATTTGGGCAGTACAACGATTCTCTTGGATTCATACGCTATGAGTTCATTAGGAACTGCAACATTAGTCATCGACCGAATGTGTTAGATATCGTTTGGTTGTAATTCTAATCTATATTTCAATTATCGACTTGCGTTATTAAAAGCATCGAGGAAGATCATATCTGACAAAGATATCTTTCATGTATTGAATCGAAACTAAAATGAACACAGGGGTTATGTCACTTGTAATTACTGAGCGATGCAGTACTATAGGACGGAGGGACGCCCCATTGTTGTCATTGTCCACTCAGAATACACCCATTGCCACATGTGGGTAACAACACCTCTTCTTTATTCTATATCGCCAGCCTATGTGACGCAGAGCTTACTACATTAGGGTCACTTTAAATTTGGGTTTATACCCATATTATGATTAAGGACCAGTAAGATATCTTCTTACAACGACATGTAGAAAGCAATGTAAGGAAAACATTATGATTAACCCTGATTTATGTCCCTTTTCATAGCGAGGTGACACTGCAATATAGATATATGAGGACGATTGTGACTCAATACTTCTGTACTCCATTTTGAACAAACCAACTACCAATTGTGGGTTAAAGAAAATATGTCATTGCGCGGCAATGCAAACCTTACTGGGGACCGCAGATATGGCAACCAATACATTTGGAAAATGCAGTTAATATTGCTCGGAAACGCCAGTTGCTGTCGATGTCTGACTAATGGATCGCAGAATGAGGAAAATGATCCGATAGGGACTCAAAATTCCGAAATCGTTTCGAATATCAAGTTCTCGGTATAAATATTGTTTAATTCACGTTAAAAGTGGGCCTACTGAAGGGATATAAGAAATATTATACCTGTTTTATCAGTCGCAAAGGGCATAAGTAGTTATGAATATATAACGCTGTATTTTAATTTTAAAAGGTTTTTCCGAATATTTTTCGTTCAAGTCATTAAACCAAATCAGATACAGGTACGAGTGAGGAGCCTATATTCAGTATGAACATCTAAACGTTTGAGCTGGTATTGATTGGTTTATCAACGAGGCCGAACCTATTACCGATTACCTGATTCACATAACGCAAGCAAATATGGAGAGTATACATCGTTTACAGGAATCCACATTATGTCATACTCCAGATATCGTATATATTCTAATGGTCAGACAAAGTAAAACCATCGCCGTAGACCTACCCTTTACCAATATATCGCACTTCATTTCATCCAGAGAAAGCCATATATTGCTCGGCTACCTATAAATATGGCCGCAATAGACCATATGTTGGTCGTCATCTTTAGACTTTATCAAAACATTGTTTCCATGCTATCGTTGTGAGAAAGGTGAGAATGCAAAGGCTCATAAACTCCTCAACCTAAATTCTTAAATAATTAGAAAGACCATCGATTCAGTGACAGTTTGCTTATTTACATATGCACCTATTGTCAGTCTGGATATGGAAGTTGAGATAGCTATCTGTGAAATACATTATTTCGTAGTGGATAGTTGTATGTTACAGAAAGATCACGCACATAGTTCTTAAGGTCCTCCCAAATCCAAATGGTAGCAAAGCGGCCCAACAAAGGATGATGTTTCTAGAGAATGACTTCTGTACATCGTTCTCGAAATTTCACATACACGCCTAGCCGTGTTATATTGAATCTGTTAATAACTGCACAGACCATAAAAGACGCTCGTTTTCAGCCTAGAAAGTCAAATAACGGTAGTTTTGCTTTTGTGGACAGATTATCGCTGCACATATCTTTGGTATTTCGTCATATCTATGCATCCCGAACCCATTATTGATGAACGGGATGAATGAGAGCAACCAAGCGGCATCATGCCTGGAGTGAATCTTAGAGACAAGAGAGTGTAAAGTAACACAATCACTGGATTGAGAATCACAAGTGATTGTTTTATACACTTTCGCTAGAATGATGTCACTGTAAAAATTAGGCTATGCAAGATATACGCTTGGATTTTGTACTTAGATATTCATGGTTCACAACGAATGCATGATTCATAATTGTCGCCGGACTTGTTGATTGTTTAAATCCCTAATTCACAGCTGTGGGTCGTGAGTGATATACTGATGATAAGCAAGACATATATTGTATAGCTCTATTTTTTTGGTTCGCATACATTTAATCTGAGATCCCTCGCGATATGGCAATAACGAAGGAAGCTCTGACCTCATCTAAGCGCCATGTTACACGTCGCGCCACCCTCCCTTAAAGTATATATACATATATATATATATATATATATATATATATATATATATATATATATATATATATATATATATATATATATATATATATATATATATATATATATATATATATATATATATATATATATATATATATATATATATATATATATATATCTGTTCGCTATCTGCATAGGCGACGTAAACCTTCAACGATATTCGCTTAGTTCTGGTCCATTATGAGACTTTTATGCGACAGTGACTTAATCACGACAACGCGCGTCGTGATGACATGTTCATGGCGTTAAAGCCGTTTTCATTAATCTTTTAGTACAGACACTGTATCATATATACATCCCAAATTGTATTACTCTCTCTGAACACACACGAATACCTTAATCGTCATTTTGGCTTATGTTGAATTCTTGCACTCCCTTGTTTTACCTTGGATAACATATGCCCTCACAGGCAATATTGACCTATACTTACCCGATAACCATCATTAATTTCGATTAAATGAAGCATTGTGGGCATGCGCTTGACTAGGCAAAAAACCTCGCTTGCTCTCGTGAAAATTGACGATAAATTAATCACATTATTCGACCAGCCAAGAATATGAACTCAATTGCAAGCTGTGGCTTGCTTTATTGCCTGACAAGCGAATGTTACGTTGTCATTCACCACTACCAGCCCCTCTATCGATCCTTAGTCCAACCAGCAAATTGGTCAGGAATGACACGTGGAGCATGGCGGTAGGGGAGAACATAAACTAGATTCTGTTCAGATTGACCACGTTAGCCAGTACCAGCATTGATTGCAATGGTAAGATAGATTATCCAGATGAAATTGCATACGAAGCCTGACATTTAAGCCTCACCATATTAACAAATGGTCTGCAATGCCAGTCAACCATTGCTTCCTTACGCTATTTGATCCCCTCAGCAATGACATTAACGCCGCGTCAACCTTAGCAGTTATACGAGGATTTACAGTACCTCGCGGACTAGCTTGTGGGTGTTACTTTACACAGAACATTCAATTGGCACACTACGTTGCGGAAGTGGCTTAGATGGTTTGTTATTGTGACAAGCAACCCCTGGCTCAGTTATCATGCTGTAAGCGGCCAAGTGTTTTGGATAATTGACACATGCTTCTAGGATGAGATGGCAGTAGGAAACGATAAGTGCTTTGTGTCCAATTCTAATGCAAATGGAGAAAACGCGCTGTTTAGAAACATTACTAACACATGTGACAATCTTCTGGGTATTCTCCATTGTCTTCCACCGTACTTAAAGGTGTGTTGCTCTTTATTTTGAAACAAGTACTTACCATAACAAAGTAGATCTCACGGCAATTACCGTCACACTGCCCCACGGATCACGTATTAACGTCCGTTCTTAAATTATCGTAAGAACGGGATTAGTGCGGGATTAGTGCGGTTCCGTACAAGTGTGGATAAACGCTGCATAAGAGCGCTCGTTATTTATGCAATAGCGTTTAAACCGATTGTGGCTTATATATCTAGCGAGATGCAGCACGACCATGTGACGCGTTTGCCGTAATACTCACTTTATGTAATAAGCCTTTTCCATCATTACGGGTGGTTTGGCGTTAAGTTATGAACTAACATGATCGTAATGTTATGTAAAACGCATGTGCCAAGCAAAAGCGTTTATCAAATATAATCCTTTAGCTTGACGTAGAGCAGTGATTACCTCAAAAGTCCATTTCCGGTTAACATATATTGGACCTCATATCACAGGGCGGCTACATATAAATCGTAACAAAACATACACGGATCAGAAAATTATGCATTGAAATATACCTTCATAATCACACTTAATATAGAACTATCAAAATTTATTCAAAATGAGATTGTGTCAATGCCGTCTTATTTGATAAAGATACTATACCCCATTTGACATACTGGTACCGACGTGATTTGATCTCGTGACAAGGCATAAAACCGGCGATTGGATTGAGGTTCAGCCGGATTACCAGCGGAGAGATTGGACGAACCCGGTGACCACTTTAATACTTGCCCGGATCATAGATCATGGCAAAACGATGTCATGTGAATAACTTTATAGTAGTAGAGAGCGATATCGCTCTCGTATAATGATATTCAATCAATCCAAATGCCGGCGTTTTAGGTCGGTTAACAATGATCCGTGTCGTTATTCGCCGACCAACGGGCGGCTGCGTATCTGACATTGAGCATAGGGGCAAATCCACGATGCTTACCTGATGTTTATTTCATTACTTCTTTATGTACCTCTAGTAGTAAGACTAACTTCCACCATGGCGTAACTAGCAAAGAAAGCGAAGTGATTACTCTTTTGTATCATACACATCTTCATTGCATACGATATGTACTTTGTTAGCAATATGACATCTACGTTTTTTAATAATGCCCACATTACCACCATGATGAAATAGTGTGAAAAGTGATAAGATGCATATTAGTTTTTGATTAATTATCTTTGCGCAAACATACAATAGTGAGAGACTTTTTCTTCGAAATGGATACAACTACGACTACACACGCCATTATTTATCTTCTAGATTGATGGAGATTGCCGGATGTACGATAAGGGTTATTACATCGATGACGATTGCTCTAATGCAGCGTTCATTCGCACTGACCCATTCTCATCTCGTTGTTACATCATTGTGCAAGCTGACGTGAATACGTTGACCGTGATCAGTCCTATGGTTATTGACAGGAGGTAGATATAATCCTCCATAGACTGCAGTGACGTGGCGCTCCGCATTTTCGGTATGGCAGTTTTCTAAGGTTTTCTTCTTCCCAGCCAGCGCCCTCCGATTCTGAAACGTAGCGTGATCGATCGATCCGGAGGATTTTACAGATGACATCATGCAATACTAAACCGAACTGCTCATTTTCTTTGATATGTGGTGAAATACTTAGTTTTATTTTATCGACGAATAACATTGATATGCTGGATCAAGATCGACTACATAGTCGAGTACTTGACCTAATTAAACAGGCTATTTCCTCGCACCTTGTGGATGAGCCGTTCAGCTGTATGTTGTGGCCCGAAATACATAGTATTTCTCCCCCCGGTGGACATATAAATATAATTCTTTCATGCTTGTTTGGCAGCTAGTTAGCCCGTCATCTAGTTCACGTAATTATTGGATGATATATATTGGACTAGCTGATAACAAGGATGAACTCATGGCAGAAATAGGAAAATCTTATTATGAAGTAAAGATTTATATGAATCCAACACTTCCACCTTCTTGCAACTGGTTGAATACCATCGGGTGACTTCTTGTTATATATAAGACGCATCGGAAAGGGATATAAACAAACGAAAGTATACAAGTGCAGCCAATGTACATATTATTACCGGCGAAATTAGCATTTGTAGTGATATCCCGTAAATGATTAATATTGCTTGCATGCATTTGTTTATTTGGTGTCCTTTTGTGGCCTTAGTACTCGTCGTTGTTGCCGTACTTGTTTAAGTAATTGTTGTAATCAAAGCTAAACGGACAGTAAGTGTATTTGCATCTGACCACGGTCCATCTAAAAATGGTAAACCCTGACTGTTTTTCAAATTTCTTTGTGCCGTTTCAGTGGTTTCATCATGAAAACTATGGTATAAGGCCAAGTTATCATCATGCAGTTCTGTGATTATACACGGCTGTGAGTGTCACCTGCTAGATGATTCCTTAACAATCGAAGTCGTCTTCTTTTAATCTACTTCTATATAATTCACAATAGTTACTCGCCCGCTTTCTATAACTAGACACGTTTCATATCCTACTGAAACGTTTGCAACTAATAAGCACGCACGTGCACGAATCCGACGCTAACTCGCAACATTAATCCACGAGTCTTCAACGTGAGATGACAATATGCTAGTGAAAACAAACTCCAATGATGGCGCTATTAGCATATATAGCGATATAAATATTGACCAACGTACAATTACGTCTGTCGCAACACACTACATGCCCCGGCCTCGCACTATGCAAAACCATTCTCAGAGATAACCCTTTAAAGGATGGGTGGTATTTCATGCATTTGTTTATTTGTTGCCCTCTGCATCATCCGTACAGTTTCTCAGTGATTGTCGCTCTGTTCTTACGTGTAAACGGACAGTAACTCTGTCTTTATAATCTTTTCACATGAGGCACTGTTGTGTGGAATGATGGCTAGAGCAATTTCAATATTGAACTTGGGTTGTACACACGTTGGAAAATTGCCAAGTACAACTAATGTTTCCGTCAGTACCAAGGTCACCTTTACCGTATTTCACAGACAATGCCCCGCCTGAAAATATTATCCCACACTAATCGGAATGGATGAGAGCAACAAACCGTCGTAAGTACGTTCGAAGTGAAATATGAATGGTATGTGACGGGTTTGTAGCACAGTGGCTGGTGTGTCAGTCGTGATGGATGCTTGTGTATATTCAAGCTAGAATAATGTAATCGCCGATTATAGCATCACAGCAGATATGCTCATTGCTGTTGCTCTCAAATATGCAGAGTTCACCTCAACTTGATGCAATCCTTCTTGCAACAGTGAATAAAATTTGTGGATGGTATTAACCACCACCTGACATTTTAATGTTCTTGGTCGCTTGGTTGCTCGCATCTGATTAATACAAAATAGATCCTTAGGAATAGATTCAGACCCTTGTAGATTTCCAAGAGTGTGTCACTAGTCAGGTGGCGTTTATGCTGTTGAAATGCAACTCCTACCCAAGCTGAAGTTGCTGTATCCCAAACACCGGTGCAAGAGCTAAGAAACATAGACTATGCATAGCTGATTTACTTCTGTTAATAGTTATAGAGATAATAGATATAGACAAAGTTTGCACTCGCACTAAAAGCACACATCTCACATACTAGAGACAAAATAGATGCACATCAAACTAACACCGAAACGCATTAGTACTGGAATGTACTAACTCAACAATATTTACACGCATACATTCAACAATCAATGAATCATGAAAGCGTCCAAAATCCCCCCAATCATTGCAATGAATAAAATAAAACTCTTCCATCCGAGATATTTTTGGGTTGATTAGCATTAATTGGTAGAGGAATCATTCCCATAGCATTTACATACATTATAGCCCAAACAAACGCTCCATTAGACTTATTCTCTGACACTGAACGTTTGCATAATTTGGATTAGCATATTACTATTTCTACCGCAAAAACAGGTGTGTTTGTTGTTTCGTTTGACGCAAACAATGCTATTCAAAACCATCTGTTGGATCACAGCTTTTAACTTAGAAGCCATTTGCACCATGATCATGTACCTGACGACACCTTTGTCAGTTATAACAATAATATGCGGAGGATAGGTCTTGACGTAATGCCCAATGTCCGATATTGTCCCGGCTTCTCCTTTCACAACCATTTCTGCAAGCATGTACATCAACTGTCCCGCCGGCATTGTATCGTCCTCGATGCGGTCAGATTCTGAATTGAAGCGGTCTCTGGCCTGAAATATTGTACCATAACCTTATAATGCCTCTAAATATTTCTGTCATCATAGTATGGCTGCTAGAGTTCCCGTCATCTTGTAAGCTTTATTGATATAGGTGACATCGACCTGCAGTTGTCCAACATTGCGCGTAATGCGCTTGGAAATTAAATGCTCGTTTCATGCTTTTCAGCGTTCGCTGTGATTACCGACAGATAGGTGCATGTTTTAACATAATCAGACAAACACTGCAGGGGTAATTTGTGTGATTACAAGTCAACTGGAATATCTTTCGAC
>CM067356.1:72843186-72852043 GCA_034190875.2 Urechis unicinctus
AGGCTTGTAACTCATTATTAATGGCGCATCACGTAAGCGTCCAAAATCAGGCCAATTATTTCAATGAATAAAGCAAAACTCTTCCATCAAAGATAGTTTAGATTACTTTGTAGAGGCCTCATCCCATTAGTATAGTTCTCTGATATTGAACGTTTACGTATCAAACTATCACAAATTACTCAAACTCCGTTATAATTAAAATATATTGGTTTAAGAGAAAACAGCTTCTTGCAGATATATTCCAATTGCTGACAACACAGACACCAACTAGCGTTTCGACATTAATTTAATGCATACATGTTGATTAGCATATTACTATTTGCACCCCAATAACATGTGTGTTGGTTGTTTTCTATTGAAAACTAACTGTTAAATCACAGTTGTTAATTAAGAGGCCATTTACCTTATCAATTCAACCGAACATCAATATATACAATAGAGAGATATAAAAGTGTGTACATGCCGACACCATCATCAGTTATAACAATAATATGTGAAGCATGGGCCTTGTTGTAATGTCCGATATTTTATCTGGCTTCTCCTTTCACAACCATTCTATCCACCATGTACGTAACCTGTCCCGCCGGTCATGCATCGTCTTCGATGTTGTCCAAATATTTCTTTTATTATAGTATACTGCTAATGTTCCCGTCAGCTTGTAAGTTTTATTGATATAGGTGATAAATGTTGCTGTTACAATTGTTACAAAAAAAATAACGCAATCTTGATAAGAAGGAAAATGCCTATGAATCCAGATAGGTTAATGTGTCTACATCATCAGACAAACAGTGCGGGTATAGGCAGCGCAATTTGTGTGATAGTAACTCAATTGCAATAACTTTCGATACGCAAACCCTTCGAAATATATTAAGACACTTTGATGTTATTCACACTTATAAATTAAATTTGGGTCGGCAGTAACAACCTTTTTCCCTCTAGTGGAGATATGACTTCTACTTTGGAATGTTTGAAGCTCCATTGCAAAAAACATGAATTGTGTGGATTTAAAAATCGTAAAAATCAGATTTACACTAATTAAAATTTGTCTCACCATGTGCCAATCATGGTGTGCTCTTCTTCTGCACTGAATTATATCGATGGTTCGTCATACAAAAGCCTCAAGCCTTCAAATTGACGCTCAACTGCGCCCTACGGACAGAAATGAGACAATAACGGAAGTGCATGAATACACCCGCGCCTGTGTAGCTTAGAACCCCCCGTCCGTCCTGATCAAATAAGCAGTGGGCGACAGCTCAGTGTTCCACTATCAGTGCACAACGTCCATGTCGTGGATAGAAATTGCGCACTTAGCTCAGTCCCTCAAATGTTGTCATCGAGAATAAAAGGTCCAGCTTTTTTCTACTGCACGTCTGTCAGAAACCGAGATGCGATCTACAGTTCATGTATCAGAGGGAACTGTGTGATCACTGAGGCAAATGATATATATGTCATTATATGTAAGATATATGTTAATATATTTGCTTTCGTGGTGCGGGGCGACATCTTTTCGAGGATATCATTTTTGCCTTCGGGATGACAAAGACGCTTACTGTGTCCTCTCATGTCTAATCATATCTCTACAGCCCTGACGTGCAGCTCAATGCTTTATACGCATAGTGTATTTGTTCAATGTTGGTCGTTGGTTAACGAATGTCAGGCCAAGCAGAACCAATCATCACCGTCATTTGGCTTATAAACTACTAAATGTCTCAATCTATTCCATTTTTGGCACATTTGTCTGTTGCCAGCAGTCAGTAGTGATTCAAGAAACGCTGTGACTGCTCGTGCATTCAAAAGTAAGAACTGTGAGTTGAGCAAAAGCACACCTGTTTATTGGGCTCGCAAACACCTGGAGACTTTTTGTTGTTTCTCGTCGGGATTTGAAACTTGGAGAAACAAAGCACATCAGAGTTATACTTATCAAAAGTGAATCCTCATCCACAGCACATATTGTTTGTCTATGGTACACAAGAGGGCGAGCACAAGATATGTGCTGAAGTAATTTGATATGCTGCTCGTATTGTAGCTCAGATTCCTCAATGCCAACAATGACAATAAAGCACCTGGTTAATCAAATGAGAATTCGAAATTTTTATGTTCAATACCGAGGCTTCTTTCCATTCTTTTTAACGGCCTTGCTCCGCGACCTATCAATCACTGACATTGTTTATGTGGCTACTCAATCAACTAGCTCCGATAGTAACCTGATATTATTGCAGTCGCAATATATCTTGTAAGTTTAAGGCCTTTCACGTGTGAAGCTTACTGTTTCGAACGTGGTGTGCTAACTACAAAGAACGTGTAATAGAACAGGCTTCCTTCAGGCAAAATATTACATTATGCATGCATATAAAATACATATATCATTTACCGGGCGTCATACGTATAAACATATCATTTATACATACCAGGCACACGCAAACCTCATTGACTATTGTGCTCACCAAAACACGCAACGAAAAACACAGACACATTGAGACTCACCCATATTTTAATTCAGGCATATACAACACGTGAATGACGGTCACTTCCTTTATCACTATATCCATTTGTCCCTCTACCAATCCATTAATGAAAACAAGGCATGCGTGTATGCAAACGCAAATACAGCAATGCACATATCTATGCACATTTATGCGCACGCATGTAAACGGATGCATGTGGTCAGATTCTTTCAGAAACATTACTATACACGAACGTTCTTTCACGAACTTACATATGACATGTCACATTTAATGATAAGCCCACAAGCATACATGCTGAAGGCCACATAATATAATAGTACAATATGAAGAAAGGGTGTTAATCATTGTAATGCGTAGTGCATCCATTTGTTGCTGCAAAGAAACCAAATGCTTCTAGCTGTGTGGCAACTTCTTTATGTCGGCCCCTCGGGTGGCCTTGCCCCGATCAAAGCGTGCTCATCTGTTAGATCAAGCTACTCAGCTGGCGTTATCAATCTCAATTTAGTCGACGGCCGCAATGGGAATGGAGTCAATATTTTGGCTTGACTGTACCTGAAATTGGACATTTAGTATAATTACATTAGCCAACGGGGATACTTATGCATAACAGTCTACATGTCAAACCCAACATCAGCTTGAATATAAAAATACCTAGCAAAGATGGACTTGTGAGTCGAATCCTGTCCCAGCGCTCGATAATACACGTTCAATAATTATTTGCTAATAATAATAGGATTCATGATTGCAAATCTGAATATCATTCATTATTTTATCGGAAGGCCATAAGATACAACGTGTGAAACGGGTTACAATATAGTCGTCCTACGGTATTCGATAACTAAAAGCATAATGCTCACATGGACATATCCGTCTCGTTTGAAAAGCTTGCTTGCATTCAAGTGATGAACTGCCTTAAATCTATAGTTATGCCTTATAATAGACAGTCAATATTAAAATGTATCATTATGGGTTACTTCGGGTGCTTGCGACGTAACCACAACATCGCTGCGTAATATTTGGCTACTTATCTAAGCCATCATTACCATATTTGCTATATTGCCAGAGCATCAATACCTCCATGGAGCTATTAGATACACTGAACATAATAGAAAATGCACCCTAAGCCAACCCGATCATTTATCCATGGATTTACACTACCTCGCGGCTAACCTAATAGACATTTCATTGTCAGTGAGGTAACGGAATAGATGGCGAGAAGAAGTTTTAATCCTATATCCAGATCATTCAGGTAGTTTTCTTTCTCAAAAATGTAAGCAATACATAACAGCGCTTACCTCATAAATATTTAGGGTGCAATATAATTAAGAAAACCTTTCTTCATCTCGTGTCTTATTTTGCAGTTCTTCAGCTACATTTAAGGCAGCCTCCTCAGCCATTTAGCAAACATTATCAAGTTTCATTGATATCGACGAGGCACTGGATGTCCAGGATTACTTAGCGTAGCTGAGAAACTTGAATGCATGTATTCTGAATATAGAAATTCACAAAACGAAGTCGATCGCTTGGCAGCAACCACATATGACAGCCACATGTGGTGTGCTTGAATCTCAACCCTCCAGTGGGGTTCTTAACCAATGCAATGCGCCATACATACCTCAGTGACTCAATCATGCTAGTCGTACTGCTGTAATAATGATGGAGTAGACTTAACTAGAACAGGAACTTTAATTATATGACGCGTCGAATGTTAGATTTACGAACAGGTGGAGTTCGGGTGATTAAGACGTTACACGTCCTTGCGTGACGAAAGGTGTCAGTCAAAAGCATACATTTTGGAGCACTGATAATATCTGACTTCCATATGTGGTTGACGTTTATTAGACCCCACTTTGTCGAGTGGTCCCAGTGCGGTCATCTTTGATATATGGTATAAAAGAAACAGCTTATGTTAAATTGAAATATTCTTTCAGTGTCACGCTTGACATTCAACCACCAAATTCATAATAATTTGTAGTATTCGCAGTGTTATGTGACAACAACTACATACGTATTGATTCAGACTAGATATGACGTCATCTTTGCTATTTAGCGCCACCTCTCTCCTCACATTTAATTTTAGACTGCACCGTAAATCACAGAAGCTGGAGAGTCATCCAGTCATTTGACACAAATAGTTTTACTGGGAATAATTTATGTCGTATACAATGAAGATGAAATTATGATAGTTGCTATTAATGGCGGTAGATATTTCCCCTGTGCGTTATATGTCGACCAAATGAACGGCTGCGTATTCGACATCGTTCGAAGCCGCGAATAAAAGATGGCAACAAGTTTAGCTTTGAGCGTATTACTAATGACGGCTTATCTGAGGAAATATTCACGACTTTCTTTATTCGGCTCTAATAGTAAAACTAAGTTCCCCTTTAGTGAACATCGCGTAGCGAGCAAAGTGATAATTGTTTGATTTTAAAGAGTTTCAAACCGATTTCTTGCGCACGATATATAGCTATATATTACGGCGTTCGTGCCATGATCAACATGATACGAATAACATGCAAAAGGGCGCTTGCATCTTAACCATGACGAAATAGGGTGTAAAAGGGACTATAAGAACATATGTTTGAAATTGCCTCCTGCCTCATAAAGGACGGAGAAACCTATAACCGTGTAATATGTTCCTCTTGAATGAATCCCGCTACGCCGTCCAAGTCGCTATTTATTCCGTAACACATGACGCAAATTCGTTTGTAGATAACTAGATAAATGTAAATTGGACGGAGGATATGGACTTGCTCCTGAGTTACGTCACTTCATTAAGTCATACTGCCGGGGTAAGGGTAAGATGAATATTGGCTATTTGATGTCGTTGAATGATGATTGGGAAAATTGATTGAGTGTACCATGCTGACAATATCGTGGCCGAAATTACGACTTTGGACAATGCTACTTAGGTTTAATCGAAATCAGCTTGTGTAATGCATCGCAATAAGGCTGTCAATTGTCGCTGAATAGAAATATGACGTGTATTGGTCAATTTATTAGCTACCAAGTACTATACACCTGGTACACACATTATAATTACAAATCACACTTATTATTTGCAGAAACCTGTTTTCGGTCAACTATCTATGTCATAAGTAATCACTGTCTCAGGCTTCGGTGCATTTGTTATTTTCCAAACTGGGAAAATTTCTCTATTTTGTTCTCTCCATCAGCAGTTTTTATTCACCTTTGGCGGATGTATGTAGCCACTCTCTAGTAGCATCTCTCAGCCAACAGCTGCTTCTCGTCCAAGTCCACTATCTCCTCATTAGAATCCCGCGTCATTGTGCCACAGTGTTTGCTACATTTTGTCAGTAACGTGAGAGTTGTTCCATTTTTCTTCCTCTGCGAATCCCACACAAGCAACAATATTATCTCCTCTTTATTGTCTGTCTTGCTGCATATTCAAGGTTGAGAAATGATGCATCTTATATTTACCTTCGCCTGATCGTTAATACATATGTCAGATCTGTATTCATACGTCAGCGTTGATCGAAATTAACTCCAAATTATCATCCTCTTTACGCACTTCATCTTCATCTAAAACTTTACTGGAAGTTTTCATTCCCTCTCAGATTTTCTCCTATAGAAATTCTAACTCATCAAACAGTAATGCAGTTTCAGATTCTGCTTCCTGGTTCCAGGAAATGTGGATCTGCAGTCTATTCTGAAATATCGAAGAAAGATTCAGGTATTGCAGTTTCCTACATTTTACTTTGCACTTTATGATCTGATACAACACTCGTTCCCTTCGTGCGCTTCTCAATTCGATTATTCTGTCCCGTCTATTTACGAAGTACATACGTGGTATAGTTTGCTGTCTAGTTACTTTGACAATTATCGTGATAAAATTCATCAACTTGTTTTCATTTTCACTTTTCATTCGTCTTGATAATCTTTACTTTAACCTTTAATTTCCCCCTGTGCGACGTCTATGCCAACGCCCTGTAGGGTTATGTATCAATTTACTTCGTATTGCCTGATTGCCTGCCTTGCAAATCCTATTCGAAAGGACGAAGAACAAGCGTTTAATAGATAAAATAAAGAGCAAAGCAAAATCATTAATAAAGATTTGCGGCACTGATGCATGTTCTCCATAATCTGCCTTATACTGAAGTTTTATGGCTGAGAATAATTTCAACACCCAAGTCGACGATTCTTCAAATGAGTTTGCAGATTACTGGCAAAAAAACTATTACTACAACGAACAATAAGATCACTTGATCTAACCGCAAAAAATTACTTTAAGTCACTGATCTCCCCGGAATCGTCTACGACACGCCTAATAGCCTATAAACACGCTGTTCTTGATAGGAAATGAACGTTAAACAACTGATTTGCCCAACCCTAGCTATGGTAACGGACTACTTGTGGTTGCCAATATGGATAATGTGTGGTTCTACATTTCGGTTAGCCAATCAACTTACAGTGTGGTTCGCTAGACTGTTGATGTTTTGGCTTTGTTAAGCTTTTTATTATTGGTCTAACACATCCATTTCAAGCTATCAGAAACTTTCACCAATTATTATAAGTTTAGAAATGGAATGTTAGAGTTCTGGCCTCGGCAGTATATTGCACGGTACTAAATTACTGGCAATAAAATCTGCTGTGCAAAACAGTTTTATCAGGTAATCTAAACCGATGCATAGTTAACAAACCAGCAGATGGCTTATACAAGTTTATCTCGCGGTCAGTGGCCTTGCCATCGGGCTCGTCCAAGCATACTGTTTTATGTATATAGTTTTGCAGGATCAGCGACGGAAAATTCGGAAGGGTAACTTAAAAGAATACATAGTACGCTATAAACATTCTAGAAAACATGTTGCTAGATATTTTGCTAATATACAATGTACTGCAGAAAAAACCGTCGCTCTCTTGAGCTATAGGATCTACTCTGCATAATTGTGAAATTAACATTAAGTCAACCTTAACAGTAATTCAAGGTTTTATAATACCTTGATGCCTACATTATCAGCGCATCATTCTAGAGAGCGTGTCACTGGCAATAAACCATAACTTACGTCGCGTTTCTAACACTATACCCACCCCCCAAGTAGTATAAAAGGGGATGAAAAATAATCGGACATAAAATTCAGTCTTAATCATACTAAAAGGGGCGGAATAAGTAAGTAATAACGTATCAAGAATTGACCATATAATGTATACCTCTAACGATATGGCACCTTTATCGCATAGCTAACCATATGTAATTGACCTCTTCTACCAACTTCGGGTTTTGTCATGAGTTTTGCGTTAGTACTTTACAAAGAAAGTGTTAAGATGTGCATACAACAAATGTGTTAAGTTAAATATATATTAAACCGTTACCTTTAGCTTATAGTATGGGTGTGATAGCCTCAGCTGTTTATTCTATACACATTAAGGGGCAATTACACAATACATACATACATACATACATACATACATACATACACACAGACATTACATACAGACATACATACAGACAGATCATACAGACATACAGACAGATACATACAGACTACATACATGACATACATACAGACAGACATACAGACAGACATACATACATCCACATACATACATGACAACATGACATACATAGACATACAGACATACATCCATACATACAGACATACATACACCAGACAGATACAGACAGAACAGACAGTACAGACATACAGACATACATACAGACAGACATACAGACATACACAGACATACAGACATACATGACATACAGACAGACATACAGACAGACAGACAGACAGACATACATACATACAGACAGACAGACAGACAGACAGAACAGACATACATACCATACAGACATAGATACAACATACATACATACAGGACAGACAGACAGACAGACAGACATACATACAGACAGACAGACAGACCATACAGACAGACATACATACAGACATACATACAGACATACATACATACAGACATACATACATACATACATAACATACATACATGACATACAACATACAGACAGACATACATACATGACATACATACATACATACACACACATACATACATACATACATACAGACATACATACAGACATACATACATACATACATACATACATACACATACATACAGACAGACATACATACATACAGACAACAGACAGACAGACAGACAGACATACATACAGACAGACAGACAGACAGACAGACAGACAGGACAGACATACAGACAGCATACAGACACAGACAGACAGACATGCAGACAGACAGACAGATACAGACATACAGACAGACATGACATACAGACAGACATACAGACAGACGAAGACATACAGACAGACAGACAGACAGAAAGACAGACCGACAGACAGACAGACATGCACAGAACATACAGACAGACAGACAGGACAGACAAACAGACAG
>CM067356.1:72852143-72867143 GCA_034190875.2 Urechis unicinctus
TATCTAATCCTCCGTATACCGTCAGCAGCACAGGGTGGTGAGTGCTGAATACACGTTATCAATATCAGCTGTTCAGACGCTTCATATTCCAATCAGCCCGGACGCCAGTAGGTAGGAAAGCACGCCAAGCACCCGCCATAGACAGCCATTGTCTATCCTCGTTGCTGTAATGCTATTCAAGCTAGACATTTGCCCCCGCCGGTAACCAAGCATTCTTATCTTCTGCTCAGCCACTTTATTAGCAAATTGATCTTGGTATAGTATGTACATCATTGCAGGATCAGATTATTATAGTATGGCTTAATAACTTGAGAGCCTGTGCTTCACCAATCAACTCTCGATTTTATGTGGCTTTACTGTGAAATAACACAATAAGCATTTTAGCCCATCTCGGCATGCTGATGAGCATTTTGATCAAATTGCAAAAAGCCTCCTGGCCGCTTTTGGAAATGTTCGCTTGATAATTCAGAGAAATGGGCCAAGCCTTACCACAGTCAGACGTTGTCTATCCTCGTTACCGAAATACTAGTCAAGGGGTTTAATATGCCCCCGTCTGTAACCAGACACCTCTCGTCTGCTGCTTCATCACTTTGTGAGAAAACGGATTTGGTATTGAATGTACAACATTGCAGAATCAAATTCAATTTGTATGGCTTACTAACTATGGAAGTATGTGCCTCCAACATAGACTCTCGATGTCATGCGGCTTTACTGCGAAACAACACTGATCACAACCAGCATGACAGCCAATTTCGGCAAGCTGTTCAGCCGAGCCTTTTGAAATGAATTACGGCCCGCATTTGGAAAGATTCACTCGATAATTTATCATCTTTCAACATTAGAGAGTGCGCCTCTGTCTTCGCTAGTAATCATGCATCATGCATCGTGCTATATGTGGCTGCGTTGTGGTTTCTTAGACTGGTTAAAGAAGATGTTGTTAGCCTAACAACAACCGCATAACAGATCAACACTACAAGTCGAGGCCACAAGTTGTAGTGCCCATTCAGACCACGTAGAGGTAGATGTTATATTAGAAGCATATGTATAGTCATTCTTCATTGGATCGCAATAGAAGTAACATTTTAATGTTATTTAATACCCACTTTCATCACCTGCGCAGAGAGAGCGCCATAAACATTCATCGGAACCTTGAATATTAAGATGCTGAATAATTCACAAAGACATTTGTACATTCATCCCGAATGCAAAAATGAAATCCTCGAAAAGATGTCGCCTCGCACCACGAATGCAAAGATATTAACATATATCATACATATAATGACATATATATCATTTGCCTCAGTGATCACACAGTTCCCTCTGATACATGAACTGTAGATCGCAACTCGGTTGTTTCTGAGAGACGTGGAGTATTAAAAAGCTGGACCCTTTATTCTAGATGACAACATTTGAGGGACTGAGCTAAGTGCGCAATTGTAATCCACGACATGGACGTTGTGTACTGATACAGGAATACTAAGCTGTCGCCCACTGCTTATTTGATCAGGACGGACGGGGGGTTCTAAGCTACACAGGCGCGGGTGTATTCATGCATTTCCGTTATGGTCTCATTTCTGTCCGTAGGGCGCAGTTGAGCGTCAATTTGAAGGCTTGAGGCTTTTGTATGACGAACCATCGATATAATTCAGTGCAGAAGAAGAGCACACCATGATTGCCACATGGTGAGACAAATTTTAATTAGTGTAAATCCGATTTTTACGATTTTTAAATCCACACAATTCATGTTTTTCGCAATGGAGCTTCAAAAATTCCAAAGTAGAAGTCATATATCCACTAGAAGGAGAATAGTAGTTACTGCCGACCCAAATTTAATCTATAAGTGTGAATTACATCCAAGTAACTGAATATATTTCGAAGGGTTTGCATATCGAAAGTTATTGCAATTGAGTTACTATCACACAAATGGCGCTGCCTACAACCGCACTGTTTGTCTGATGATGTAGACACATTAACCTATCTGGATTCATAGGCATTTTCCTTCTTATCAAGATTGCGTTATTTTTTTCCTGGGGCTGATCAATTGTAACAGCAACATCTGTCACCTATATCAATAAAACTTACAAGCTGACGGGAACTTTAGCAGTATTCTATAATAAAAGAAATATTTGGACAATATTGTAGGCCAATAATGCAATTCAGAACCTGACCACAACGAAGACGATGCATTACCGGCGGGACAGATGATGTACATGGTGGGTAGAATGGTTGTGAAAGGAGAAGCCAGAAACAATATCGCACATTACATCAAGGCCTATGCTCCGCATATTATTGTTATAACTGATGATGGTGTCGGCATGTACACACTTTTACATCTATCTATTGTATATATTGATGCTCGGTTGAATTGATGAGGTAAATGGCCTATTAGTGAACAGCTGTGATTCAACAGTTAGTTTTCAATAGCATAGTTTGCGTCAAACACAAACAACCAACACACCTGTTATTGGGGTGCAAATAGTAATATGCTAATCAACATGCATGCATTAAATTAATGTCGAAACGCTAGTTGATGTCTGTGTTGTCAGCAAGTGGAATATATCTGCAGGAAGCTATTTTCTCTTAAACCAATATAATCAAATTATAACGGAGTTTGAGTAATTTGTGATAGTTTGATACGTAAACGTTCAATGTCAGAGAATTATACGAATGGGATGAGGCCTCTACAAAGTAATCTAAACTATCTTTGATGGAAGAGTTTTGCTTTATTGAATGAAATGATTGGCCTGATTTTGGACGCTATCGTGATGCGCCATTAATAATGAATTACAAACCTAGAAACGGTTCTTGAGGAAGAAGAGAAACTATTTATCACTTTCACCGCTATTGCACTCATAAAGAGCAAGGTCTAGGTGAAAACTTAGCGAAATATTTGTATTGGGTTTTATTCCCTGGATACTGTTGTCTAGACACAGAAGTTTAAGAATGAACGTGGTTCCCCTTTGTGTCTGGTACGCTCCCATTGGCTGGCGATTATCCAATAGAGCAGGGGTGAGGGTTGGGGTGTTAGCAACCCGGAGTAAGTTAAGGTTAGTACATAAATGGCGGGCGCTCTTATGCAGCGTTTATTCACACTTGTACTCCCGTTGTTACGTTATTTTACCAACGGACCTCAATGCGTGGTCCATGTGGCTGAATGTGGTTCACCTGTATGTCTGATTGATTGGAGATTATCAATTAGGGCAGGGGTTGGGTTGGGTTGGGGTGGGTGGGGGAAGGGTGGTGGGGGTCGGGGGTCAGCCACCTGGAGAAGGTTTAAACGTTATTGTGTAAATGACGAGCGCTCTTATGCAGCGTTTTTTCACACTTGTACGGAACCGTGGGGCAGTGTGACGGTAATTGCCGCGAGATCTACTTTGTTATGGTAAGTACTTGTTTCAGAATAAAGATCAAAACAGCTTTAAGTACGGTGGAAGACAATGGAGAATGCCTAGAAGATAGTTACATGTGTTAGAAATGTTTCGAAATAGCGCGTTTTCTCCATTTGCATTGAAACCGGTCACAAAGCACTGATCATTTCCTACTGCCATCTCATCCTAGAAGCTTGTGTCAATTATCCAAAACACTGGGCCGCTTACAGCATGATAACTGAGCCAGAGGTTGCTTGTCACAATAACAAACCATCTAAGCTACTTCCGCAACGTAGTGTGCCAATTAAATGTTCTGTGTAAAGTAACACCCACAAGGTAGTCCGCGAGGTACTGTAAATCCTCGAATAACTGCTAAGGTTGACGCGGCGTTAATGTCATTGCTGAGGGGATCAAATAGCGTAAGGAAGTAATGGTTGACTGGCATTGTGGACCATTTGTAATTGTCAAATTAAGAAATATGCCAAATATTTGGTAACAGGTTATCCGAAAGTCTCAAGAACATTAGGTTTTGCTTTAGATGCCTGTTCTGAGTTGTTCGTCGATGATCATGCGTAATTATAGATCAAAGGCAGTTGCCCATTCCCTTTTAAACGAGCGGCGTGGCATGGCAACTTTAAGCGAGAAGGATATACATTTGTAAGCCCTCTGGCCTTTTGTTATCGAATACCGCTGGTCACTTTTTAGACTACATCACTACCCAAGATGCATAGCACCTATTATTACGAATAATGTAACTACGTTTGATGTACTGCTTAACCTGAAACTGAAATAAACCATTTCTTAACCTCTTATAATCGGTAAATATGTATTGGTAACTTGAAATGTTCCCCACAATAAATGAATATTGATTTGTGACGGCTTTTTATTAAAAAATAATAAAGGTGTGCATAGTTCTAAGCACCTCACCGAGGTCTAATGTTATTGAATGCATTACATATTCAATCAATGTTCCATATACATTCACGTTTGGCGATGCCACACACAGACAAGGACCAGCAATTTCCAACGTTATTGTATACCCTTACCCCAACTCTACGACTTTATACGCATAATTTATTTTCCATCAAGCATTTGCACACTGTGTTCACTGCAACGCAAGTTGCTAATGTATTTGTCTCGTATGAACATATCGACTCTCACTGTAACCTTTGGCCTATGCCTCTGCGACTCCAATGTTTATCATTACCGTGGGAAATTGCTTGTCCTGTTGACTGTCTTGGTTGTTTTGTGCAAATTATCTAAACAACCACCTAATATCCTCAACCTACTCCTGCTGTGCTTTCCCTTTAGTATATTGTCAGACAAAAAGTTGATTCTAACAAATCATTGTCTCATGTTTGATCCACATATGGACAGCGTTATGTAACTGATCAACGGGCCCATCAACTCCGTTAACGATAGTTATACTCACTAGCTGTCAGTTAAATAAACTGTCTGCCAAAATGAAATAGCACTGAGGCGACGACAGGTATGTGTGACATCTAGTTGAGAGAGGAGAGATGTCTACATTTACATAGAAAAGGGAGGCCAACTAACTGCGCTGACACAGGCCTCGTGTTTAGCTGAAAGCGGGTTCGGTTGATTTGACAATATGGTGAGGCTTAAATGTCAGGCTTCGTATGCAATTACATCTGTATAATCTATCTTACCATTGCAATCAATGTTGGTACTGGCTAACGTGGTCAATCAGAATAGAATCTAGTTTATGTTCTCCCCTACGGCCATGCTCCACGTGTCATTGCTAACCCATTGCTGGTTGGACTAGGGATCGATAAAGGAGCTGGTAGTGGTGAATGACAACGTAACATTCGCTTGCCAGGCAATAAAGCAAGCCACAGCTTGCAGGTGAATTCATATTCTTGGTTGGTCGAATAATGTGATAAATTTATCGTCAAATTTCACGAGATTAAGCTATGTTTTTTGCCTGGTCAAGCGCATGCCCACAATGCTTCATTTAATCGAAATTCATGGTGGTTATCGGGTAAGTTTAGGTCAATATTGCCTGTGAAGGCATATGTTATTCAAGGTAATTCAAGGGAGTGCAAGAGTTTAACATAAGCCAAAATGACGATTAAGGTATTCGTGTGTGTCCAGAGAGAGTAATACAATTTGGGATTTGTGAGTAATAGTGCCCACACTAAAAAGATTAAGAAAACGGCTTTAACGCCATGAATATGTCATAACGACGCGCGTTGTCGTGATTAAGTCACTGAAAAAAAGTCTCATAATCGACCAGCGGATTAAGCGAAAATCGATGAAGGTTTACGTCGCTTATGCAGACCGCGAACAGATATAAATATATATATATATATATAGATATATATATATATATATATAGAGATATATATATATCATATATATATATATATATATATATATAGAGATCTATCTATATAGAGATATCTATATATATAGATATATATATATCTATATATATATATATATTCTATCTATATCTAGAGAGAGACTATATCTATCTATCTATATCTATCCTCTATCTCTATATATATCTATATATATCTCTCTATATATATATATCTATATATATATACTGTTCAGGGAGGGTTGCGCGACGTGTAACATGACACTTAGATGAGGTCAGAGCTTCCTTCGGTATTGCCATATCTCTAGGGATCTCAGATTGAATATATGCGAACCAACACAATAAAGCTATACATCATCTGTCTTGCTTATCACCTGTATATCATTCACGACCCACAACTGTGAATTAGAGATTGTCCGACGACAATTATGAATCAAGTATTTACGGTGAACCATGAATAAATGAGTACAAAATCCAAGCGTATATCTTGTGTTAGCCTAATTTTCGCAGTGACATCATTCTAGCTAAAGTATATAGAACATTCACTTGTGATACTCATTCCACTAATTGTGTTACTTTACACTCTCGTGTCTTTAAGATTCACTCCAGGCATGATGCCGCTTGGTTGCTCTCATTCATCCCGTTCATCAATAATGGGTACCAGCCGCGTAGATGTGACGAAATTCCATGATATGTATGGCGATAATCTGTCCTCAAATGCAAAACTGCCGTTATGTGACTTCCCAGGCTGAAAACGAGTGTCTATTATGGTGGGTGCAGTTATTAACAGATTCAATATAACACGGCTAGGCGTGTATGGGCAATTTCGGGAACGATGTACGGAAGTCATTCTGTAGAAACACCATCATTCGTTGGGCCGTTTTGCTACCATATTGATTTGCGAGCACCTTAAGAACTTTGCGCTGGACCTTTCTGTAACATAAAACTTTCCACTACGAAATAATGTATTTCATGGATAGCTCCTTAAACTTCCATGTTCAGACGACAATAGGTGCATGGATAAATAGGCAAACTGTCACTTAACCCATAACATAATCCTGCTCAATATGAACGCACACGCAAGGCAGAAATCAAAATACATTGGTTACAGGTTTAGCAAAACACACATGTATTGTAGCTCCCGCATTGTCCTATGTCGCCAAGCTGCATTGCATAAACATTACGGGCCTACATCCTATAGGCAAATTATAAGAATCAGATGTAAGGTAAACGTCGTTGAGCCACATATGAAGTGCCACGTGTATATATATTAATATATAAATATATATATTCATATATATATTTAAATATATATATATATATATTTACATATATATGTATATATGTGTATATATGTATATATATATATAGAAATATTCATATATATTGGATGTGGATAGTATATATATATATATAGATATATGTATCTATGATAGAGACAGATCTCTCCTCTCAGAGAGAGAAATATCTAGATATATAATATATATAGATATACATATATAGAATAGATAACACCATATCTCTATACTATATATATCTCTCTCCCTCCTCTCTAGATATATCTATATATCTATCTCTCTATCTCTCTCTATATATATCTCTCTATAGAGAGATCTCTATCTCTCTCTCTCTATATATATATCTATCTCTCTCTATATCTCTCTCTCTATCTCTCTCTATATCTATATATATATATATATATATAGAAAACGAGGCAAAAATGTATTCTTTTTTCTTAAGCATCAAGGTCTTGTGTGATTCAGAGACTCATTTGGAAATACGGTGATACTGTATACTGATATGAATAGTTAGTTACCCTAATTGTCTCATCAAAAAGTTGGGCGAAGACAAATCGATAGAATAATTGATTGTTGAAGAAGTACTCATATAATAAAAGCGATACAATAGCGTCGAGGACGCATCGAGGAACTCGGAGTTAGCAAACGCGACGAAGGGGTTGAGAGCCAGAACGAGTTGGTTAGTGTATGTGGAATGATATATTATTTGACAAATTGAAAACAATTTATCAGCATGATGCCTGAGGACGTCGATGGATGACCTAATGTCGGCATGTTCGGGAGTTCAAAGTGTTTCTTGGGGTCAACAGTAGCGTTGCACCATGAATATAACATGTTCACTGTGAAACAAGTGTCCAAATCAAATTACTAGCTCGGTCATGACAACTATATTACACCATGATTACGTTGTTTAGATATCTACCTTTTAGAAGACAGCACCATGGAACCAGTAGCAGTGTTAAGTGTTACATAAGCTCGAAACATGTGCATGCATTAGGCGATCCAGTTTATGAAGCACTAACCCCAAGTATTACGTAATCATTTCAAACCTGAGGTCACATATCATTCCACGGCGTAAAAACACGCGGTAAGCAACAGAGCAAAAGAAAGAAAATATTTTACTACTGCGGATACAATGTGAGCACGAAATTACTAGAGCTCGTGACAAACTTCATGCAAGTTATTTGACATTAACCGATTTATCAGTTTTTACGACAATACCCAATTCAAACAGCTCGTATTATGATACAATTTTTTCTACTTAATTAATTTTTCCATAAATAAGAGCCTAAAGTTTCGTTTTAATAATGACCACTCTTTCTTGTGAGGTTTGCCTCGTCTTAAATGTTTCGGTTGTAGTCTCAATGAATGACGGAAACGGATATACAATAGCTGAATTCATATCCGGATATTATGAGGTGTTCCGGGACTTTTGCATGGGAAGCTTTCTCGAATCAAATCATATGGGGTGCAAAAGAGTTGGTGCGAATAAGCCAACAGTTAATTCGCCAGCTTAAAAAGTTTGAGTGATGTTAATATGGGTGATTATCAGGCATGTTGACCAATATATACAATCAGTGAGCAACAAAGTTATAAAAGAATAATATCAGTTCTTTCACTATTTGGTTATCACTCTACGCGGCAGTTCGAAATATTTATAGAGCGAACTTCTTTCATAATAGCGAATATTGTATTAGGATGCTGCTTGCTGAATATGACTATAGCTATCGAGTTCTTAGAATGTTTTCATTGTCTTGCCAATATACATTCAGATACAAAATAAGTTTGTTAAACTTGATTAATTGCGTTATGCAAGTTATGCATTTCAGATAAAAAACACATATTTCCATGACCTATTATATAATTGCGAATAAACCATTTCTTTGAAGGTGCAACTTTACACCGATAAGTATCAGCATTCATTTATTATTTGCATGTTGCTTGTTCTATATCAAATCTACCTATCGCTGCATGCAATAACGACCAACAGCCTATTTAATGCATCCAAAGCTCTTTTTGCTCTAATCAATGCGTAAGTGTCACGAAAGAAAAGCGCGACAGACGTCAGCTTATGTTGTGCGGTGGAAACGATAGTAGAATATCAGCTCAGCATAGCTCGGTTTGATAACTGTCCCAGACGAACCCATCAATCATCTTAAACCCTCCTGATTATGCTCATTTGCTATCGGTTAAGTAAGCAGCAGACACACCTGAACGATGCGATAGCAGGTGTCTCTAGACATCTGATTGGGCGACGCTATAACTGCATACACTGTGCAAATTTGTCAAATGATTTATGAAAGACAGTTGAATTACCAAGCGATAGCCACAGTAGCACATCCACTACAAATTCTAAGGTGTTAAGATATAGAGATCTACTACAGATACATCAGCATCAATCTTTGGGATGTCTTGAATTTATGCACAGTCATGGTTATAGCAAGCGTTTTTTAAAAGAAGGATGTTACAAATACGGCTTTATTACACAATCATAATGCCAAGACGCATAATTAAGATTCGATTGTCCAACTATTCCGATGGGTGATTACAACTTTGCGAGTGAGTAGCCGCTTTGATATATATAAAAGTGAATAAAAGCACATGAGAGCTGCATTTCGAAACGGCAAGAAATAATGCTAAGTATTTCGACACGAAAAGTCACAAATAATGCTCCATATCGCCAGTGAGATGAATAACCACGTTAAGATCGATCGACATAACATTATCGGACGGCGCTTGCTCAAAAGCAAAGCACCGAAACAGCCAAGCGTCTGATGAACATACTGAATGTATACGTCTGAGCAGTGAAGGGAGGAATGCGTAGGCATTCTGAACATACTGAATGTATACGTCTGAGCAGTGAAGGGAGGAATGCGTAGGCATTGATGTCTGGTATATTAGTATATATATATGTATGTATGTATGTATGTATGTATGTATATGTATGTATGTATGTATGTATGTGTATGTATGTATGTATGTATGTATGTATGTATGTATGTATGTATGTATGTATGTATGTCTGTATGTATGTATGTATGTATGTATGTATGTATGTATGTGTATGTATGTATGTATGTATGTATGTATGTATGTATGTATGTATGTATGTATGTATGTCTGTATGTATGTCTGTATGTATGTCTGTATGTATGTATGTATGTATGTCTGTATGTCTGTCTGTATGTCTGTATGTATGTATGTATGTATGTGTGTGTGTATGTGTGTGTGTGTGTGTGTGTGTGTGTGTCTGTCTGTCTGTCTGTCTGTCTGTCTGTCTGTCTGTCTGTCTGTATGTCTGTCTGTATGTCTGTCTGTATGTCTGTCTGTCTGTATGTCTGTATGTCTGTATGTATGTCTGTATGTCTGTCTGTCTGTATGTCTGTCTGTCTGTCTGTCTGTCTGTGTGTGTGTCTGTGTGTGTGTGTGTGTGTGTGTTGTCTGTCTGTGTGTCTGTCTGTCTGTCTGTATGTCTGTCTGTCTGTCTGTCTGTCTGTCTGTCTGTCTGTCTGTCTGTATGTCTGTCTGTATGTCTGTCTGTCTGTCTGTCTGTATGTCTGTCTGTATGTCTGTATGTATGTCTGTCTGTCTGTCTGTCTGTCTGTCTGTCTGTCTGTATGTCTGTCTGTCTGTATGTATGTCTGTCTGTATGTATGTCTGTATGTCTGTATGTATGTATGTATGTATGTCTGTATGTACGCGGGCAACACAGCTTTCCTCCAAATGCAATAAGTTGCGTCATTTATTTTATTTTTCGTGTGCGCCGGCTCTTCCCCCCTACAGGGCACTAACTAAAACCCGGGTAGTTGATACTGTCCGTAAATTAGATGCATAGTGGCTGAGAATTGACATAACTTACGCCACTCGGGCGTAGTCTAGTATTCTCATATAGTCCACAGCTTTTTATGTTGGTCTGATAAGGTAGTCTAGCGTTTCTTGGCGCCTGGGCTGATTTGTTTAGACTGCTTCATTTTATTAAAAGAGAGTGTCGTAGCTACACTTACCCAAGCTGCCACATCAGTAACTGATTACAGGTATCGAGTAACATACTGATAAGCCTCGTAGTTCCATGGATTACGCCAGGTTAAGCCACTTGGCACTTTTCATAGTGATGCATGTTGAATAACGATCCCTAACGTGTCTACATCGCAATCAGGTGATTGAGCAACATTTCGACAACATTGTTCCGTCGCAAAATAATAATATAAGCCATAATATATACACGCATTTTGCTCTAAATCGTCCTCGAGTAGTTTTCGTAACCGTGAAGTTATTTGCAAACACCTTTAGTGACTACTCAAACAATGCTATTCAACCACATTCAAATGCATATTACTCCGTAATTCCAACACTCTGTTACAGTAGACTTGACACTCAGTGAAATTGTCAGTTATCTTTTAAGTATCATTACGCTCAGCATTTACTATTTTAAAATGGCTTCGATAAATAGAAACTATGATAATCGATCAGTATGTTCTATTTCATCCATTAATGCACATTGCCATTTGACGCTAAATAAGCAACGACTTACTGTGTCATGTAATGCGATCAAAGCGCCATTCATCTGCTGACTTCTTAGATTTGCACCTGTGAGTGTTTTAGAACACGCATCCGCCCGTTTGGACAGCGTGATTAATACAACACCAATCCCGACAGATATGCTATAATCAATGTCAAAGAGCAACCATGGTCGCCCCAATAATAGCGTTTCTATCGTCAGCGCTTGCCGCCTTTTGAGCTAAAAGTTTAAGAGGCAAAATATCAATGTCTAAACGTATGATTCATAATGATGCTGTTAACATAATCTCAAGATAGTTACAGCTACAGTGATGTCATAAGCAATACGTTGGCAATGCCCCCGTACAAACACCTACACTTTAAAACACTAGCCGGCCAAATGTCGTCATGTGAAGTATAACTTATATTTATGGGTGGCAAGCTGACGCAATGGAACTTTTCTTTGATATGTGCTTAGATTTGCTATTAAACCTAATAATCACTAGATGTTAATGCTGACGCTGTTTTTTTCACTATCCTCGTGTAAAGTAAACGAGTCCAATTGAGCTTGTAAAGGTAGAGGTAAACACACCTGGCTTTGAGCGATTATTGCTCGACTCGGGAAAGCGCACTGAATATCAGATAAGCTCTACAAATTGTATGCTACACAATGACCGCTTGACGGTAGAGGTGATATGACCAGCATTTATTTATAGATGCATGGTCCCTGAGATCACCACAAAAGGGATATCATCGGAGGAAGGTATCGCATTAAACGCTATATCATTTGCATCATCATACCCTCTCTCTAAAACAACCAAGCGTTTTATGTTATTTTGTGCAAATGATATAAATTACCACTCAAAATCCTTGTCCTACTCCGACAGGAGGTGACTAACTTATGATGACAACTCTCAGAGCATTTAGCTGTCATCCTGAATACTGAAATATCCCGACGTCCAAAAAGTGTGAACGCTTGTCACTGAATAAAAGCCTATCACATTCGGTTTGCATATATACAGCTTTTCCCTCCCTATAAGACGTAGGTTTAGTATAGCACATTCAAGCGAGGGCGTCATATAAGAGAAACAGTAGATAAAGCAGTTCATTACTTCGTTTCATGGTTAATCCGCATCTGAATAAAATGACGTGACCAATCAGCGAGTCCAATAACTCATACGAAGTTTATCTGGCTCACTAGCTGTCAGTTAAATCAACTGTAAGGCAAACTAAACCAGACTGAGGGGCGTAGACAGAGATGAGGGACTAATGAATGGATGACTGATGGAAACTGCAACGGAGAAAAACGTATAGCTTATTAACTGCGCTGAAACGTGTTTAACCGAATCGCTGTGCATTTGATTTTAGTATATTGTCAGTGTTTGTGTACAATCAGATCCTTATAATCTATCGCACTTTTGATGGTATTAGCGTACATGGTCATTCTGTACGAAAGAGCGCTTACAGTGCCCGATACAGCCACATTCCGTGCGCAATTACTGGTCCATTGCTAGTAACACAAAGATGTTAAGCGTTGGTAGTGGTCTATAGCAACAATGCCGTTTTCTTGCCATGCAATCGGCCAGAACAAGGCGTGTGGGGTAGGCTATTTAATTAACATTCGTGGTTGGTCGATAATGTAATCAATTTACCGCGGTTATTCATGAACGAAGGTCGGGTTATGCCCAAAATGCCATATTCAATAGAACAGAGTGAAATTCATGGTTATAATAAGGTAAGCTTAGGTCTGTACTGCCTGTGATTGTTTAAGTTATCCAATGTTACACAATAGAGTGCAAAAGTTAAATATTAGACAAGATGACTACCGACATTTGTTTTTTTGATCCGATGGAGCCACATGGGCTGGACAGTAAAGATGTGAAATAACCAGGATAACAGTACCTCGTTGGGCATTATCATGTGTGTTGCAGTGATGCAGCCACTAAAGATAGGCCTGATCATTGATCCGATCATGTACAACGTTCATGCAAATTTAAACATGTATGCACACGTACAACTATACCATAATACATTAGCAATCATGCTTGTCTCCCTTTATCGCACTCATGACCCACTAGTATAGATTAGGGATTGAGGCAATCAACAAGTCAGACGAAAAGTATGAATCAACGCATCAACACTAATACAAGAATGATTGCGTGATGATGATGCGAATCCAACATATTTTGGTGCAATAACCAAACATAAGTGTAGTGTAATCCTATTTGTTGCAATGACATTACTCGTAGGTAATTATATAGAAGCGTCACTTGCGATAAGCAATTCACTCATTGTGTTTCTTGACAGTTAAATTTCCTTAACATTTCCCACAGAGCATAACGTCGGTTGATTGCTCTCATTCCACCCATACATCGAAATAAGTAAGCAAGTAAGGCGTGGACGATTCCTTGCAAACGGATGGATGGTGAACATACCATGGATCGTACGATTAATTATACTTGCAGTACTCTGACGTTACCAAAATTATAGCAAATAAGCAAATGCGCGTGAACACCATCAAACGCTTCAGGAATTATCTCTGAAATTGCTGGTTAAAACGGTCACATCATCGGTTATATACGAATATTCATTTTTCTGTCCAATGCACGTTTTGCTATATCAAACAGTGCTGGAGCAGGCTATACAGAGTAGGAGCGAGAGTAACATTCACATAATTCTTCCATGGCCGTTGCGATTGTCTCATGGTCAGCAGTTTCAATATATATCTTGTTAAGTAATTGTTCGATCAATAAATACTCTCATGTGGCATATGTTGTTAAGAACAAAACTATAGCCACAAAACGCAAAGAAAGGAAGACAAATGGCTAAATGATCTAGTCCAGTATTTATTTGCGTATTTCATTGCTTATATGTTGAAAGTTTGAGTTGGGTTTATATTTTGTGTTGTCACAGACGATGCTGATCTACCCCAGGTTAACAAATCATTTTATCCATCTCACTTGCCGTTCTTTCAACATGTAGTTCTTTGACTACTAACTAGAACTATTTGTCGGGTAACTTGTTGCTCAAGTTTTAGCGAAGGGGTTCTAGGAACCAAATAATAAACAAGTAATTGCTTCGTGTGATGCATGGTGCGGATAACTGAGCACGATAAAACACTATGATGCAACGACATAATATGGCATCCTTTGATAAAAGATGCACAAACAGTTAGTATTTTATGAAAATCACAATCCTTTATTTTTATGCGCTCAGCGTAGCGGCATATTCATCAATGTGGGCTTGTCAGTTGGCAAGTAAATATCTGAGATTGCAAGGGAGAGAATGGTTTCTTTTTGATTAGTGAACCCTATTGCTAGGCGCATAAGGTTTTGTCGTTTTTTCAGTATTCTCAATAAAAAAGGATTATCAAGCCTTGAATTCGCCGCGCATTAGATAGCAAATCGCCATGTTTGAAACATTACTTGATAACAATTCCTACCTCTGTAACTCTTTCATCGGAATTGCTTTGCTGTGAGAACCGTACTACTTA
>CM067356.1:72872143-72912143 GCA_034190875.2 Urechis unicinctus
ACATGAAGTGGGTTAAACAATAATCTGGCACATGGCCGACCTGTCTTTCTCCACAGAATGACGAGTAATATCATTATATAATCTCTTTCATGAGGACATTCGTACTTGACGCTTTTGTAATTACCCGACGCAAACAGGATACTACCTCATATACATGTAGTCACGCAATCATTAATATGTAAATATAAAATTTATGTGCAAATTGCACATTGTATTTGATGTTAATCAGCTGAAAAGAATTCACGCATCTATCATTAACATTTGTCTTCTTCTCCATACCTACAACTATCGGTTACAGAATATTTCGCATTTAATGCCATACGTCATCAATCTTGACAGCGCCTATTAGTTGAGCATGTGTTTTTCGCGGTATGGATTTTAGCTTCAGCTAACCCAGGATGCATACAATAATTTGTACAATGTTAATTGATCAACATGTTTCATTCATTGCGTTACAACCAGGGAGGATAAACTAACAATTATGCCATTTGACAAATATCGTTTAGTGCCATTACATTTATCGATACAATTACAAACAAATTTGCATCATGTTTCATACACTGGCATCAACGATTGTCTATTTCCCAAACCTGGTACCTTAATGCAGTAAATAGCAACGTGGGCGTAATGGGATTCATTCTAAGGAAACATATCTCACGGTAAGATGTCTCTACGTTCATTTTTAGGTAGGAGGAATTTTCAAAACTGTCCTTCTATTGCCAGCTTATACTCTATTTCATAATGACCATAATGTAGGCGCCTTGTTGTATGGTGTACATAGTAAGTAGACCACAAAACAATCGTCTTAAGTATAACTATATATCGAATGCAATGAAGATAAAGTTGGTTCGAAGTCATTGTTGAGATCGAACAATAAAGGGGACCGTAGTTTCAGTACAAGAGCAGATTAAGAAAGAAAAAAATAACTCTCAGATAAGCAGTCAAACGAAATCAAACTAGGCTTTGTTGTTGACTTCTATGATAAGCACCTTCGAACGATGTCAAATACGCAGCTGTTCGTTTGGTCAACAAATGACGCACAGGGACAATGCTAACCGTCTTGATAAGCAAACATTATGATTAATTGTACATTATTATGCGAGTGAAACTGCTATTTCGCTATTCAAAAATGTCTGATGCCTTTGTTCTTACCGTGATGTATGATACAGGATAATTCTTAAGAAGACAATCGAAGCGGCGCAAAATAACTTGATCGTGACATAGTTGCAACGACAGTGTTAGTCACAAAATGTAGTAAATGATGCAATTTTATTCACAATTTAAATATCGTGCGTGAGAAATATTCTAATGTAACGTTATCTGGTCCGTTGATGCCGTACATCATGATGGCAGCGCTGTGATCGCCTTGTATATGGTCTAAAACGTGCTAAACATATTCAAAAACACTTTGAGCTTGGCAAATCTGCTAGCACTACCATCAATATAGCATTACGATTGATATTGCTAATGATTAACCACCAAACCAACAGTCATATTAAAATACGCTACTGACATGAAGTGGGTTAAACAATAATCTGGCACATGGCCGACCTGTCTTTCTCCACAGAATGACGAGTAATATCATTATATAATCTCTTTCATGAGGACATTCGTACTTGACGCTTTTGTAATTACCCGACGCAAACAGGATACTACCTCATATACATGTAGTCACGCAATCATTAATATGTAAATATCAAATTTATGTGCAAATTGCACATAGTATTTGATGTTAATCAGCTGAAAAGAATTCACGCATCTATCATTAACATTTGTCTTCTTCTCCATACCTACAACTATCGGTTACAGAATATTTCGCATTTAATGCCATACGTCATCAATCTTGACAGCGCCTATTAGTTGAGCATGTGTTTTTCGCGGTATGGATTTTAGCTTCAGCTAACTCAGGATGCGTACAATAATTTGTACAATGACAATTGATCAACATGTTTCATTCATTGCGTTACAACAGGGAGGATAAACTAACAATTATGCCATTTGACAAATATCGTTTAGTGCCATTACATTTATCGATACAATTACAAACAAATTTGCATCATGTTTCATACACTGGCATCAACGATTGTCTATTTCCCAAACCTGGTACCTTAATGCAGTAAATAGCAACGTGGGCGTAATGGGATTCATTCTAAGGAAACATATCTCACGGTAAGATGTATCTACGTCCATTTTTAGGCAGGAGGAATTTCAAAACTGTCCTTCTATTGCCACCTTATACTCTATTTCATAATGACCATAATGTAGGCGCCTTGTTGTATGGTGTACATAGTAAGTAGACCACAAAACAATCGTCTTAAGTATAACTATATATCGAATGCAATGAAGATAAAGTTGGTTCGAAGTCATTGTTGAGATCGAACAATAAAGGGGACCGTAGTTTCAGTACAAGAGCAGATTAAGAAAGAAAAAAATAACTCTCAGATAAGCAGTCAAACGAAATCAAACTAGGATTTGTAGTTGACTTCTATGATAAGCACCTTCGAACGATGTCAAATACGCAGCTGTCCGTTTGATCGACAAATGATGCGCAGGAACAATGCTAATCGTCTTGATAGGCAAACATTAGGATTTATTGTACATTATTATGCGAGTGAAACTGCTATTTCGCTATTCAAAATGTCTGATGCCTTTGTTCTTACCGTGATGTATGATACAGGATAATTCTTAAGAAGACAATCGAAGCGGCGCAAAATAACTTGATCGTGACATAGTTGCAACGACAGTGTTAGTCACAAAATGTAGTAAATGATGCAATTTTATTCACAATTTAAATATCGTGCGTGAGAAATATTCTAATGTAACGTTATCTGGTCCGTTGATGCCGTACATCATGATGGCAGCGCTGTGATCGCCTTGTATATGGTCTAAAACGTGCTAAACATATTCAAAACACTTTGAGCTTGGCAAATCTGCTAGCACTACCATCAATATAGCATTACGATTGATATTGCTAATGATTAACCACCAAACCAACAGTCATATTAAAATACGCTACTGACATGAAGTGGGTTAAACAATAATCTGGCACATGGCCGACCTGTCTTTCTCCACAGAATGACGAGTAATATCATTATATAATCTCTTTCATGAGGACATTCGTACTTGACGCTTTTGTAATTACCCGACGCAAACAGGATACTACCTCATATACATGTAGTCACGCAATCATTAATATGTAAATATAAAATTTATGTGCAAATTGCACATTGTATTTGATGTTAATCAGCTGAAAAGAATTCACGCATCTATCATTAACATTTGTCTTCTTCTCCATACCTACAACTATCGGTTACAGAATATTTCGCATTTAATGCCATACGTCATCAATCTTGACAGCGCCTATTAGTTGAGCATGTGTTTTTCGCGGTATGGATTTTAGCTTCAGCTAACCCAGGATGCATACAATAATTTGTACAATGTTAATTGATCAACATGTTTCATTCATTGCGTTACAACCAGGGAGGATAAACTAACAATTATGCCATTTGACAAATATCGTTTAGTGCCATTACATTTATCGATACAATTACAAACAAATTTGCATCATGTTTCATACACTGGCATCAACGATTGTCTATTTCCCAAACCTGGTACCTTAATGCAGTAAATAGCAACGTGGGCGTAATGGGATTCATTCTAAGGAAACATATCTCACGGTAAGATGTCTCTACGTTCATTTTTAGGTAGGAGGAATTTTCAAAACTGTCCTTCTATTGCCAGCTTATACTCTATTTCATAATGACCATAATGTAGGCGCCTTGTTGTATGGTGTACATAGTAAGTAGACCACAAAACAATCGTCTTAAGTATAACTATATATCGAATGCAATGAAGATAAAGTTGGTTCGAAGTCATTGTTGAGATCGAACAATAAAGGGGACCGTAGTTTCAGTACAAGAGCAGATTAAGAAAGAAAAAATAACTCTCAGATAAGCAGTCAAACGAAATCAAACTAGGCTTTGTTGTTGACTTCTATGATAAGCACCTTCGAACGATGTCAAATACGCAGCTGTTCGTTTGGTCAACAAATGACGCACAGGGACAATGCTAACCGTCTTGATAAGCAAACATTATGATTAATTGTACATTATTATGCGAGTGAAACTGCTATTTCGCTATTCAAAATGTCTGATGCCTTTGTTCTTACCGTGATGTATGATACAGGATAATTCTTAAGAAGACAATCGAAGCGGCGCAAAATAACTTGATCGTGACATAGTTGCAACGACAGTGTTAGTCACAAAATGTAGTAAATGATGCAATTTTATTCACAATTTAAATATCGTGCGTGAGAAATATTCTAATGTAACGTTATCTGGTCCGTTGATGCCGTACATCATGATGGCAGCGCTGTGATCGCCCTGTATGGTCTAAAACGTGCTAAACATATTCAAAACACTTTGAGCTTGGCAAATCTGCTAGCACTACCATCAATATAGCATTACGATTGATATTGCTAATGATTAACCACCAAACCAACAGTCATATTAAAATACGCTACTGACATGAAGTGGGTTAAACAATAATCTGGCACATGGCCGACCTGTCTTTCTCCACAGAATGACGAGTAATATCATTATATAATCTCTTTCATGAGGACATTCGTACTTGACGCTTTTGTAATTACCCGACGCAAACAGGATACTACCTCATATACATGTAGTCACGCAATCATTAATATGTAAATATAAAATTTATGTGCAAATTGCACATTGTATTTGATGTTAATCAGCTGAAAAGAATTCACGCATCTATCATTAACATTTGTCTTCTTCTCCATACCTACAACTATCGGTTACAGAATATTTCGCATTTAATGCCATACGTCATCAATCTTGACAGCGCCTATTAGTTGAGCATGTGTTTTTTCGCGGTATGGATTTTAGCTTCAGCTAACCCAGGATGCATACAATAATTTGTACAATGTTAATTGATCAACATGTTTCATTCATTGCGTTACAACCAGGGAGGATAAACTAACAATTATGCCATTTGACAAATATCGTTTAGTGCCATTACATTTATCGATACAATTACAAACAAATTTGCATCATGTTTCATACACTGGCATCAACGATTGTCTATTTCCCAAACCTGGTACCTTAATGCAGTAAATAGCAACGTGGGCGTAATGGGATTCATTCTAAGGAAACATATCTCACGGTAAGATGTCTCTACGTTCATTTTTAGGTAGGAGGAATTTTCAAAACTGTCCTTCTATTGCCAGCTTATACTCTATTTCATAATGACCATAATGTAGGCGCCTTGTTGTATGGTGTACATAGTAAGTAGACCACAAAACAATCGTCTTAAGTATAACTATATATCGAATGCAATGAAGATAAAGTTGGTTCGAAGTCATTGTTGAGATCGAACAATAAAGGGGACCGTAGTTTCAGTACAAGAGCAGATTAAGAAAGAAAAAAATAACTCTCAGATAAGCAGTCAAACGAAATCAAACTAGGCTTTGTTGTTGACTTCTATGATAAGCACCTTCGAACGATGTCAAATACGCAGCTGTTCGTTTGGTCAACAAATGACGCACAGGGACAATGCTAACCGTCTTGATAAGCAAACATTATGATTAATTGTACATTATTATGCGAGTGAAACTGCTATTTCGCTATTCAAAATGTCTGATGCCTTTGTTCTTACCGTGATGTATGATACAGGATAATTCTTAAGAAGACAATCGAAGCGGCGCAAAATAACTTGATCGTGACATAGTTGCAACGACAGTGTTAGTCACAAAATGTAGTAAATGATGCAATTTTATTCACAATTTAAATATCGTGCGTGAGAAATATTCTAATGTAACGTTATCTGGTCCGTTGATGCCGTACATCATGATGGCAGCGCTGTGATCGCCTTGTATATGGTCTAAAACGTGCTAAACATATTCAAAACACTTTGAGCTTGGCAAATCTGCTAGCACTACCATCAATATAGCATTACGATTGATATTGCTAATGATTAACCACCAAACCAACAGTCATATTAAAATACGCTACTGACATGAAGTGGGTTAAACAATAATCTGGCACATGGCCGACCTGTCTTTCTCCACAGAATGACGAGTAATATCATTATATAATCTCTTTCATGAGGACATTCGTACTTGACGCTTTTGTAATTACCCGACGCAAACAGGATACTACCTCATATACATGTAGTCACGCAATCATTAATATGTAAATATAAATTTATGTGCAAATTGCACATTGTATTTGATGTTAATCAGCTGAAAAGAATTCACGCATCTATCATTAACATTTGTCTTCTTCTCCATACCTACAACTATCGGTTACAGAATATTTCGCATTTAATGCCATACGTCATCAATCTTGACAGCGCCTATTAGTTGAGCATGTGTTTTTCGCGGTATGGATTTTAGCTTCAGCTAACCCAGGATGCATACAATAATTTGTACAATGTTAATTGATCAACATGTTTCATTCATTGCGTTACAACCAGGGAGGATAAACTAACAATTATGCCATTTGACAAATATCGTTTAGTGCCATTACATTTATCGATACAATTACAAACAAATTTGCATCATGTTTCATACACTGGCATCAACGATTGTCTATTTCCCAAACCTGGTACCTTAATGCAGTAAATAGCAACGTGGGCGTAATGGGATTCATTCTAAGGAAACATATCTCACGGTAAGATGTCTCTACGTTCATTTTTAGGTAGGAGGAATTTTCAAAACTGTCCTTCTATTGCCAGCTTATACTCTATTTCATAATGACCATAATGTAGGCGCCTTGTTGTATGGTGTACATAGTAAGTAGACCACAAAACAATCGTCTTAAGTATAACTATATATCGAATGCAATGAAGATAAAGTTGGTTTGAAGTCATTGTCGAGATCGAACAATAAAGGGGACCGTAGTTTCAGTACAAGAGCAGATTAAGAAAGAAAAAAATAACTCTCAGATAAGCAGTCAAATGAAATCAAAAATAGGCTTTGTTGTTGACTTCTTTGATAAGCACCTTCGAACGATGTCAAATACGCAGCTGTTCGTTTGGTCAACAAATGACGCACAGGGACAATGCTAACCGTCTTGATAAGCAAACATTATGATTAATTGTACATTATTATGCGAGTGAAACTGCTATTTCGCTATTCAAAATGTCTGATGCCTTTGTTCTTACCGTGATGTATGATACAGGATAATACTTAAGAAGCCAATCGAAGCGGCGCAAAATAACTTGATCGTGACATAGTTGCAACGACAGTGTTCGTCACAAAATGTAGTAAATGATGCAATTTTATTCACATTTAAATATCGTGCGTGAGAAATATTCTAATGTAACGTTATCTGGTCCGTTGATGTCGTATAGTATGATGGCAGCGCTGTGATCGCCCTGTATAAGGAGGTCTAAAACGTGCTAAACATATTCAAAACACTTTGAGCTTGGCAAATTTGCTAGCACTACCATCAATATAGCATTACGATTGATATTGCTAATGATTAACCACCAAACCAACAGTCATATTAAAATACGCTACTGACATGAAGTGGGTTAAACAATAATCTGACCCATGGCCGACCGGTCTTTCTCCACAGAATGACGAGTAATATCATTATTTATCTGCTACACCAAATATTCGTATATCTAACAACCGACACGTCACATAATGACAGTTTCTGGTCTCGTTGAGTCCTATCCCTTCCCGATACATGCAGCCTTAATTATAGGATAAAACCATTGAAGCATATATGGCGCATTGCATTGGTTTCGAATCCCTGGGCAATGTTGCCCGGCTGCAGCAAGTTAAATTCAGAACACACTACATGTGGTTCATTTGTGTAGTAGCTGTCAAGAGGTCGGCTTTGCTTTGTTAATTACAAGTATTAGAATAGAATGCATTACCATTTCAAGTACTGTTTGTTTGTCAACTCAATAATGCGGCTTCATCCCATTTCCTGAATTGATGAAGATAGGTTTTGTTTATTGCAGTGCACCAAATATATTCATACGACACGAGATGTTGTTTATTGCTTGCGCTTTCGATGAAACCATATATCGGCTTATGATATCCTTTTGCGTGTTTAACATAGATATATTGAGCACGGGTTGGCCACAGCAAGCTAATGTTGCCCCGATATACGATAGCAGCTGAGTAGTGACGATTACTTTACTAAGTCAACTCAACCATAGAAAATCGCTAATGCGGCTGTAACATACAAAATGGGTTGGTAGTCAGCAGAGCATTCGCTTAAAAACAAGTAACGATAACAGATTATCTTGCGCATGGCATCGGCAGATTACGCAGAAGCATTCTTACTCAAGCACTTTGGAAACTCCACTTACAGAATGCGCCAGCTTTAGTTTACATAATTTATGTGACTGCGTATCTATAGAAGTACTACTAGCTATCAAAGTTGTACTGCTAAGTGCCCGGAATTTAGTATTCTGGTTTTATTCAGTAAAGTGAATCTTTCGAACGATTGGAAAGCCCCGATTTACATTCAATGTATTGATTACAAATGCTCTTATATGGGTATATCACTTAATCACAGGATAAATGCCTTCCCGAGCCCACTACCTGCACGTTTGCTTTTATTGGCATCGTGATAGAACTATTGAAGCCACATAACTACCACATAATACAGCTAGTAATCTCTACTGAATGCCTAACTTGACTACCTTTAATTCACAGTCCTGACATTCTTGTCACGGAATGCGGTCGCACCACAAACTCGCATTGTCGCAACAATTAAATAACACATTGATTTTGCTGGTCGGATAGTCATAGGACGACGCACGCTCGTTCAGCTAGCAACGATATGATAATCGTTAGATAACCCGAAATGACAACATGGGTTACGTGACGAAACGATATAATCGATGCAGAAGAAATGAAAATCAGTTATCCATTTTGCAAGTGTGCGGTCCGTGGACAGATGCAGATACTGCGCAGGCATTCCGTTGACGTTACGCGGTGAAGTCTCGAGTGATCACGAAATAAAAATATGGATTCACACAAAATAACCAAGATTGAGAGAAACCATCTTGTTTATCAGCTTTAACACACCTTCAATGCTGTATATTGCAGTGCAAATGTCAAGTGGAAATATGCAAATATCATCTTCGTCGCCATCAGATTATTCTAAAGAGCATCGAGCATCGCATACAGGCAACTCATTTTGTTGCCTGGCACCCATATTACCTTCACATTTAACGACTGCTGGTTGCTATCACACGAGCAATGCATCACACGAACAACATTATGGTAGTTTTACTTAAAGGCGGGGGGTTTTTCCATTTAAACATGAAGGGCAATCATAATACTGGCCGAATGGTAATTTATGTTTGCAATACCTCTACTTTAGTAAAAGCCGAGGCCATTATAATAATCGTACCAAGCAGTTATTTCCCCTCACAAAGCCCCACCACGTGTATGTATGAATATATAAATGTATGATTATGTGTATGTATGTATGTATGTATGTATGTATGTATGTATGTATGTATGTATGTATGTATGTATGTATGTATGTATGTATGTATGTATGTATGTATGTATGTATGTATGTATGTATGTATGTATGTATGTATGTATGTATGTATGTATGTATGTATGTATGTATGTATGTATGTATGTATGTATGTGTATGTATGTATGTATGTATGTATGTATGTATGTATGTATGTATGTATGTATGTCTGTATGTATGTATGTCTGTATGTATGTATGTCTGTCTGTCTGTATGTATGTATGTATGTATGTATGTCTTGTCTGTATGTATGTATGTATGTATGTATGTATGTATGTATGTATGTATGTATGTATGTATGTATGTATCACTGAAACTGTTTACATCACCTGTTATATCATTTGTATATTGTCCGTACAGCACGATGGTTACTTGTCTATTCACAGCGGTGTCGTCGTTTTTATTTATAAGGATATACGACTGCTAACATCAAGGTTGCAAGAAGGTAGCATTAGAGACCGGGGCTTAAATTCATATAAGTCTTCACTTCTTAGCAAGATTGTCCCGTTTATGTCCAAAGCTGATCCACATTTTCAGCCAGTCTAATATCTATCATCCAAATTAATTTCGAAAACAAGAGGCCTGGCCAATAAGCTGCCAAATTAACATGATAGAAATGTGTACATATGACCAACGGAGGAGCAAACGCAATACCTTCACGCACCCCCTGCAGCTGTACATACGGCTCATCGAAACGGAAATAATAAGACGGTTGTGGTAATATCGAGATGATATCAATCTTTTATCGATGAAATAAGGTCAAGTATTTCAACAAATATCCACAAACGTCAGGAGGAATACTAGTCAGTATAATGCTATTAGTACATTCTCAATATCGACTAACCATGCTGCAAATCACAGACGACACATGCCCAGCAGAGTAACACAAATATAAACCGCTATGTATTTATGTATGTTTGAATGTATGTATGTATGTATGTATGTATGTATGTATGTATGTATGTATGTATGTATGTATGTATGTATGTATGTATGTATGTATGTATGTATGTATGTATGTATGTATGTATGTATGTATGTATGTATCTGTATGTATGTCTGTATGTATGTATGTATGTGTATGTATGTATGTATGTATGTATGTATGTATGTATGTATGTATGTATGTATGTATGTATGTATGTATGTATGTATGTATGTATGTATGTATGTATGTATGTATGTATGTATGTATGTATGTATGTATGTATGCATGAATGTATGTATGCATGCATGCATGCATGCATGCATGTATGTATGTATGTATGTATGTATGTATGTATGTATGTATGTATGTATGTATGTATGTATGTATGTATGTATGTATGTATGTATGTATGTATGTATGTTGTATGTTTGTATGTATGTATGTATGTATGTATGTATGTATGTATGTATGTATGTATGTATGTATGTATGTATGTATGTATGTATGTATGTATGTATGTCTGTGTATGTATGTATGTATGTATGTATGTATGTCTGTATGTATGTATGTATGTATGTATGTATGTATGTATGTCTGTATGTATGTCTGTATGTATGTATGTATGTATGTATGTATGTATGTATGTATGTATGTATGTATGTATGTATGTATGTATGTGTTGACCGTTTAGTGTAATTGCCCCTCAATGTTTATAGAATATACAGCTGAGGCTATCACAATTATACTATAAGCTAAAGGACACGGTTTAATACATATTTAACTTAACACATTTGTAGTATACACATCTAAACACTTGCTTTGTAAAGTACTAGAAGAAGAGGTCAATTACATATGGTTAGCTATGCGATAATGATGCCATATCGTTAGAGGTATAAATTATATGGTCAATTCTTGATACGTTATTACCTACTTATGCCGCCCCTTTTAGTATGATTAAGACCGATTGTATGTCCGATTATTTTCCATCCCCTTTTATACTACTTGGGAGGTTGGTATAGGGTTAGAAACGCGACATAAGCTATGGTTTATTGCCAGTGACACGCTCCCTAGAATGATACGCTGATAATGTAGGCCTCAAGGTATTATAAAACCTTGAATTACTGTTAAGGTTGACTCGATGTTAATTTCAAAATTATGCTGACTAGATCCTATAGCTCAAGAGAGCAACGGTTATTTCTGAAGTACATTGTATATTAGCAAAATATCTAGCAACATGTTTTCAAGAATGTTTATAGCGTACTATGTATTCTTTCAAGTTACCCTTCCGAATTTTCCGTCGCTGATCCTGCAAAACTTTATACATAAAACAGTATGCTTGGACGAGCCGGATGGCAAGGCCACTAACCGCGAGATAAACTTATATAAGCCATCTGCTGGTTTGTTAACTATGCATCAGTTTAGATTACCTGATAAAACTGTTTTGCACAACAAATTTTATTGCCAGTAATTTAGTACCGTGCAATAAACTGCCGAGACCGGAACTCTAACATTCCATTTCCAAACTTATAATAATTGGTGAAAGTTTCTGATAGCTTGAAATGGATGTGTTAGACCAATAATAAATAGCTTAACGAAGCCAAAACATCAACAGTGTAGCGAACCACACTGTAAGTTGATTGGCTAACCGAAATGTAGAACCACACATTATCCATATTGGCAACCACAAGTGGTTCGTTACTATACCTAGGGTTGGGCCAAGCAGTTTTTTAACGTTCATCTCCTATCAAGAACAGCGTGTTAATAGTCCATTAGGCGTGTTGTAGACGATTCCGGGGAGATCAGTGACTTAAAATAATTTCTTGCGATTGGATCTAGTGATCTTATTGTTCGTTGCAGTAATAGTTTTTCTGCCGGTGTTCTGCAAACTCATTTGAAGAATCGACTTGGGTATTGTAATTATTCTCAGCCATAAAACTTCAGTATAAGGCAGATTATGGAGAACATGCATCAGTGCGCAAATCTTTATTAATGATTTTGCTTCGCTCTTTATTTTATCTATTAAACGCTTGTGTTACGTGCTTTCTAATAAGATTTGCACGGCAGGCAATCAGGCAATACGAAGTAAATTGATACATAGCCCTACAGGGCGTCGGCATAGTCGTCGCGCAGGGAGAAATTAAAGGTTAAAGTAAAGATTATCAAGACGAATGAAAAGTGAAAATGAAAACAAGTTGATGAATTTTATCACGATAATTGTCAAAGTAGCTAGACAGCAAACTTTGCCACGTATGTACCTCGTAAATAGACGGGACAGAATAATCGAATTGAGAAGCGCACTTAGAGAACGAGTGTTGTATCAGATCATAAAGAGCAAAGTAAAATGTAGGAAACTGCAATACCTGAATCTTTCTTCGATATTTCAGAATATCCACATTTCCTGGAACCAGGAACCAGTTTGACACAAAAGTAACAGAAAACTAAGATCAACACCAGAAGCAGTATCTGCAACTGCATTACAGTTTGATGAATCAATAGTTCTATAGGAGAAAACCCGATAGGGAATGAAAACTTCCAGTAAAGTTTTGGATGAAGATGAAGTGCTTAAAGAGGATGATAATTTGGAGTTTATTTCGATCAACGCTGACGTATGAATACAGATCTGACATATGTATTACCGATCAGGTGAAGGTAAATATAAGATGCATCATTTCTCAACCTTGAATATGTAGCAAGACAGACAATGAAGAGGGGATGATGTTGTTGCTTGTGTTGGATTCGCAGAGGAAGAAAAATGGAACAACTCTGAAGTTACTGACAAAATGTAGCGAACAGTGTGGCACAATGACGCGGTATTCTAATGAGGAGATAGTGGACTTGGACAAGAAGCAGCTGTTGGCTGAGAGATGCTACTTCAGAGTGGCTACATACATCCGCCAAAGGTGAATAAAACTGCTGATGGAGAGAACAAAATAGGGAAATGTTCCCAGTTTAGAAAACTATGACATAGATGGTTGACCAAAAACAGGTTTCTGCAAACAGTAAGTGTGATTTGTAACTATAATGTGTGTACCAGTTGTATAGTTAGTTGTTTGTTTGCCATATGCATATCAGTGGAGTACTTGGTAGCTAATAAATTGACCAATACACGTCATATTTCTATTCAGCGACCATTGACAGCCTTATTGCGATGCATTACACAAGCTGGTTTCGCTTAAACCTAAGTACCATTGTCCAAAGTCGTAATTTCGGCCACGATATTGTCAGTATGGTATACTCAATCAATTTTCACAATCATCATTCAACGACATCAAATAGCCAATATTAATCTTACCCTTACCCCGGCAGTATGACTTAATGAAGTGACGTAACTCAGGAGCAAGTCCATATCCTCCGTCCAATTTTCATTTATCTAGTTATCTACAAATGAATTTGCGCCATGTGTTACGGAATAAATAGCGACGTGGGTCGGAGTAGCGGGATTCATTCAAGAGGAACATATTACACGGTTAGAGGTTTCTACGTCCATTATGAGCCAGGAGGCAATTTCAAACATATGTTCTTATAGTCCCTTTTACACCCTATTTTGTCATGGTTAAGATGCAAGCGCCCTTTTGCATGTTATTCGTATCATGTTGATCACGGCACGAACGCCGTAATATATAACTATATATCGTGCGCAAGGAATCGGTTTCAAACAATTATCACTTTGCTTGCTTCGCGATGTGCACTAAAGGGGAACTTAGTTTCAGTATTAGAGCCGAATAAGGAAGTCGTGAATATTTCCTCAGATAAGCAGTCACTAGTGATACGCTCAAAGCTAGACTTGTTGCCATCTTTAATTCGCGGCTTCGAACGATGTCGAATACGCAGCCGTTCATTTGGTCGACATATAACGCACAGAGGAAATATCTACCGTCATTAATAGCAAATATCATAATTTCATCTTCATTGCATACGACATAAACTATTCCCAGTGAAACTAGTTGTGTCCAATGACCGGATGAAGCTTCAGCTTCTGTGATTTACGGTGCATCTAATATTAAATGTGAGGAGAGAGGTGGCGCTAAATAGCAAAGATGACATCATCTCTAGTCTGAATCAATACGTATGTAGTTGTTTTCACATAATACTGCAAATACTACAAATAATTATGAATTTGGTGGTTGAATGTCAAGCGTGACACTGAAAGAATATTTCAATTTAACATAAGCTGTTTCTTTTATGCCATATATCAAAGATGACCGCACTGGGACCACTCGACAAAGTGGGGTCTAATAAATGTCAATCACATATGGAAGTCAGATATTATCAGTGCTCCAAAATATATAATTTTAACTGACACCTTTCGTCACGCAAGGACGTGTAACTCCACCTGTTCGTAAATCTAACATTCGACGCGTCATATAATTAAAGTTCCTCTTCTAGTTAAGTCTACTCCCTCATTATTGCTGCAGTCTGTTAGCAGGATTGAGTCACTGAGGTATGTATGGCGCATTGCATTGGTTAAGAACCCATACGAAGGGTTAAGATTCATGCACACCACACGTCGCTGTCGTATGTGGTTGCTGTCAAGCGATCGACTTCGTTATGTGAATTACTATATTCAGAATCAATGCATTGTACATTCACGTCTCTCAGCTACGCTCAGTAAGCCTGGACATCCAGTGCCACGTCGATATAAATAAAACTTGATGAGGTTTGCTAAATGGCTGAGGAGGCTGCCTAAAATGTAGCTGAAGAACTGCAAAACAAGACACGTGATGAAAAAAGGTTTTCTTAATTATATTGCACACTAAATATTTATGAGGTAAGCGCTGTTATGTATTGCTTACATTTTTGAGAAAGAAAACTACCTGAATGATCTGGATATATGATTAAAACTTGTTCTCGCCATCTAATCCGTTCCCTCACTGAAAATGAAATGCCTATTAGGTAAGCCGCGAGGTAGTGTAAATCCATGGATAAATGATCGGGTTGGCTTAGCGTGCATTTTCTATTATGTTCAGTGTATCTAATAGCTCCATGGAGGAATTGTTGCTCTGGCAATAAAGCAAATATGGTAATGATGGCATAGATTAGTAGCCAAATGTTACGCAGCGATGTTGTGGTTACGTCGCAAACACCCAAAGTAACCCATAATGATACCATTTCTATATTGACAGTCCATTATAAGGCATAATTATAGATATTAGGCAGTTCATCACTTGAGTGCAAGCAAGCCTTTCAAACGAGACGGATATATCCATGTGAGCATTATGCATTTAGATATCGAATACCGTAGGACGACTATATTGTAAGCCGTTTCACACGTTGTATCTTATGGCCTTTCGATAAAATAATGAATGTTATTCAGATTTGCAATCATGAATCCTATTATTATTAGCAAATAATTATTGAACGTGTATTATCGAGCGCTGAGTTCATCTATGCTAGGTATTGCTATATTTAAGCTGATGTTGGGTTTGACATGTAGACTGTTATGCATAAGTATCCCCGTTGGCTAATGTAATTATACTAAATGTCCCATTTCAGGTACAGTCAAGCCAAAATATTGTCTCCATTCCCATTGCGCCTTCGACTAAATTGATATTGATAACGTCAGCTGAGTAGCTTGATCTAACAGATGAGCACGCTATGATCGGGGCAAGGACACCCGAGAGGTCCACATAAAGAAGTTGCCACACAACTAGAAGTATTTGATCAGTGTTTCCTTGCAGAAACATTTGGATGCACTACGCATTACAATGATTAACACCCCTTCTTTACATTGTACTATTATATTATGTTGCCTTCAGCATGTATGCTTGAGGGCTTATCATTAAATGTGACATGTCATATGTAAGTTCGTGAAAGAACGTTCGGGTATAGTAATGTTTGTGAAGGAATCTGACCGTTTACTTGCATGCGCATAAATGTGCGTAAATATGTGCATTTTTGTATTTACGTTTGCATACACGCATGCCTTTTTTCATTAATGGATTGGTAGGGGGACAAAGGGAAAGAGTGATAATTGAAATATGGGTGGGTCTCGATGTGTCTGTTTTTTGCTGCGTGTTTTGGTGTGCACACTAGTCAATGAGGTTTGCGCGTGTCTGGGATGTATAAATAATATGTTCATACATATGACGCCTAGTAAATGATATATGCATTTTATGTGCATGCATTATGTAATGTTTTGCTTGAAAGAAGCCGGCTCTATTATCCGAGCAATCACAGCGTTTCTTGAATTACTACTGACTGCTGGCAACAGACAAATGTGCCAAAAATGGAATAGATTGAGACATTTAGTAGTTTATAAGCTCTTGGCCAAATGACGGTGTTGATTGGTTCTGCTTGGCCTGACATTCGTTAACCGACGACCAACATTGAACAAATACGCTATGCGTATAAAGCATTGAGCTGCACGTCAGGGCTGTAGAGATATGATTAGACATGAGAGGACATAGTAAGCGTCTTTGTCATCCCGAATGCAAAAATTAAATCCTCGAAAAGATGTCGCCTCGCACCACGAATGCAAAGATATTAACATATATCATACATATAATGACATATATATCATTTGCCTCAGTGATCACACAGTTCCTTCTGATACATGAACTGTAGATTGCAACTCGGTTGTTTCTGACAGACGTGGAGTAGAAAAAAGCTGGACCTTTTATTCTCGATGACAGCATTTGAGGGACTGAGCTAAGTGCGCAATTGTTATCCACGACATGGACGTTGTGCACTGATAGTGGAACACTGAGCTGTCGCCCACTGCTTATTTGATCAGGACGGACGGGGGGTTCTAAGCTACACAGGCGCGGGTGTATTCATGCACTTCCGTTATTGTCTCATTTCTGTCCGTAGGGCGCAGTTGAGCGTCAATTTGAAGGCTTGAGGCTTTTGTATGACGAACCATCGATATGATTCAGTGCAGAAGAAGTGCACACCATGATTGGCACATGGTAAGAAAAATTGTAATTAGTGTAAATCCGATTTTTACGATTTTTAAATCCACACAATTCATGTTTTTTGCTATGGAGCTTCAAAAATTCCAAAGTAGAAGTCATTTCTCCACTAGAGGGAGAAAGGTTGTTACTGCCGACCCAAATTTAATCTATAAGTGTGAATAACATCCAAGTGTCTTAATATATTTCGAAGGGTTTGCATATCGAAAGTTATTGCAATTGAGTTACTATCACACAAATTGCGCTGCCTACACCCGCACTGTTTGTCTGATGATGTAGACACATTAACCTATCTGGATTCATAGGCATTTTCCTGCTTATCACGATTACGTTATTTTTTTCCTGGAGCTGATCAATTGTAACAGCAACATCTTTCACCTATATAAATAAAACTTACAAGCTGACCGGAACTTTAGCAGTATAATATAATAAAAGAAATATTTGGACAATATTGTAGGCCAATAATGCAATTCAGAACCTGACCACATCGAAGACGATGCATTACCGGCGGAACAGATGATGTACATGGTGGATAGAATGGTTGTGAAAGGAGAAGCCAGATAAAATATCGGGCATTACATCAAGGCCCATGCTTCACATATTATTGTTATAACTGATGATGGTGTCGGCATGTACACACTTTTTCATCTCTCTATTGTTTGCGTTGAAGTGCGGTTGAATTGGTGAGGTAAATGGCCTCTAAGATAACAGCTGTGATTCAACAGTTGGTTTTCAATAGCATAGTTTGCGTCAAACACAAACAACCAACGCACCTGTTATTGCGGTGAAAATAGTAATATGCTAATCAACATGTATGCATTAAATTAATGTCGAAACATTAGTTGGTGTCTGTGTTGTCAGCAAGTGGAATCTATCTGCAAGAAGCTATTTTCTCTTGAACCAATATAATTAAATTTTAACGGAGTTTGAGTAATTTGTGATAGTTTGATACGTAAACGTTCAATATCAGAGAATTATACTAATGGGATGAGGCCTCAACAAAGTAATCTAAACTATCTTTGATAGAAGAGTTTTGCTTTATTCATTGCAATGATAGGCCTGATTTTGGACGCTTTCGTGATGCGCCATTAATAATGAATTACAAACCTAGAAACGGTTCTTGAGGAAGAAGAGAAACTAATTATCACTTTCAACGCTATTGCACTCACAAAGAGCAAAATTCTAGGTGAAAACTTAGTGCAATCAACCGTTATACGGTTGAAAACATATAAATGGGCATCCCACACATAGATGATGATGCCATCAAAGGCCATATGTGTAGCCAGACTAAATACCGGCGTGAGCTTAAACGGACATACCTTGAGAAATGCTAGTATTGAACAGCAAATTCGTACGTTGAAGAAACTGAGGGTGTCAAGATTGGGTATTTAGATCGCTTCATGCAGAGGTAATCAACAGTTTAGCGGGTAAGCGGTCCCTGTTCAGCATAACTAAGTAGATGTTCCACCTAAGTGATGAAGTAACCCTGATATGAATATGATTGACTCCCGATCATTAGATATCAATATTCCTCAATGGCATAGGTTTGAGTAGTCACGACCTACGTAGGCAAAGACAACGCCGCCCATGCTCTGTATCCTATTAAAGTTGTCTAGCATTCTGTATAATTTGAAAGTTTGTTGAATTGCCGTATCCTGGATTTAATAAAGTATTACGAATTATCAATTTTACCAAAATACAATGCCTCTAGGTTACTTATTCATTTCGTATATAATTGCAGATATTACTTTTATGTCCATGTGGATTGAACATTCGCTTACCTTGGACTTTTCAATATCGACATGCCAATCTAGTTCGAGTAATCTTCCTTTGTCTGTCTCCAGTAGGTGATATTGTCAGACTTCACTAGCAGCTTGCGTTTTCTGTCATGCACAGAATTCCCAACTTTCACAAACTGTGCTCCTCGGTAGGGTTGTCTCAGGAGTAGCTGACTTGGTGTAGTGGACCGTTAAATTGAACTGGTATTGGATAACCGACATAAAATGCAAGTGCACTGAGCTGCTTTAAGATATGTATTTGCCATCACAACTGAACGTTGTTTGAACTGATAGGCATTGCTGCAGCGATGTGACCCATGATGCTACGGTCCGACCTACCAACCCTGCTGATATATGTTGTGACATAAAGACTAGCTAGATGAGAATTAATAGGGACATTTTGTGTATGCTTTCAAAACAGATATTGAGTGATGTATCATTTGTCCAACCATATGTTAACTTATTTGTATCGTCCTTGTTAAGTTAATGTCCAAATTTGGAATACATATATGCGGTAAGTGCTTTCCCGGGGGTAATGGTCCTGCCTTCACCATGAGTGAAAATTTAGCAGCCGATATTGGTTAACACCTTTATATATTATTTTTTTGCAGCGATGAAATGATGAATAATTTGTATTTGAATTGAATGCAATTTTTTAAGGCACAGTTTAATCTGAAATGGTTCGACACACTTTTTCTTTAGATCATTAGAAACCCATAATTAATCATCCATCATGTTCTATATTCGTATAATTTCTATATCCCGAGACCAAGCACTTTGCAGCCACAATTTGGGTTTTAGGACCGTTATCTTATAGATTACAGTGTTTCTTACTAGATTCTTCATGTTTATGCTGCCATACTCAGTTCCGTCTGAGTCGGTACGATATTATCTATAGATGCCGGTATGGCAATTATTGTATTCAATTAAGAGCCGTCTTAAGCGATGACATGAAGAGATATAATGTGAAATAGTGAATGTTTGTCAACCAGTCAGACAATTAATCAGCCAAATAACCAGACACATTATAAAAACAAGCATATGCGTGTAAAATGTAAAGCATTAAATAGCCTTAAGAGTTAAGGCTATTTGAAAGAACATCTACGCTGCTAGATTCATTGTATTTCACTAAATTAATTAACTTGTTTTTAAGTTTTGGAACAGTAAAAGCCAATATCTCTGATTAAGTAAATGACTTATAACAGGGCGTTGCAGTTTGAGAGGATATGTTTTCAATTGTTGATTGATTGATTAATTATATCGAAATCCGTGTGTTAACTGAACATGTCTGTCCTCTTTGTCGCAGGCAGAAGTTTATGCTCCCGCGCAAATCCTGAAAGGTCAAATTTATAATTCTATTACAATAACTTACTTCAGTGAATCTCTTGATCCGGCAGATTGGCGCGTTATGATGGTGATATGCTAAATCCCTTGATTGTCGTGTCGTGATATGGGGGATGCATAGAAGCAGCCACACAACTGGCAAAATATACGCGGGCCACCTGATGACAGTAGCAAGCATAACAATGATATTAACCACATTTCGGCTGTTCCATTTTTGTCGCCTTAAGCGCTAAAGTGGGCATTCAACATTAATATTTGCAACGTTTTAACGCCTGATATAAATGGTGCGGCACTGTTGCTGTACAGTTCATTAGAAACCCATAATAAAACCTCCATAAAGACCTATATTCGTATCACTACATTAGCGTGAGACCAGTCTCTTTGCAGGCAAGTATTGGGGTCTTTGACCGTCACCTTAGGGATTGCAGTCAGATCTAGACGAAACATTTCCGCTTATGTTATTTTTACTTAAACATAACGCTCGATATATCCTTGCCATTACATATATTTGTAAAACAGTTACACGGGGCTAGCTCCTGATGCATGTCCGAGTTGTCTACCGTTATGTCTAAAAATGATATTCTTGCTCTCATTGCCCACAGTAATATGCCTTCAATGTAATGACACAAACAATCCAAAACGGGACTGTGACTTAAAATAAATTGTCTTGAAATTCGACCATATAATCAATTACTGGCCGTGATCCTGCAGCAACAATACTGCAATGACCAAAGTGCTCGGGTAAATCATATATTACAATCCTGTGGATAATGTTGAGTTACAGGGTCAGGATTGTAGAGATGTGATGACGTGTTTAAAATCAAGCGTATTTGACCTCAACCGCGCTGCGTCGAACGAATCCCCCTGAGGGTACTTTGACTCATGCACACATAACTGATATCCGGGAAGGCTATCATAACTGACGCTTCATATGTTAGGCGTCACCGATATTCAATGGTCCTGCTAGCTAAATCCCAGGATCAAATCACTAAGCATGCTAATAGTCTATTATGGCTGCCACAGGCAGGTTTTCTCGTGTATCTCGCTGTGAAACTGACACCATATATCTGGATAAATTTGGCCTTGATGTTGCCTTGCAATTCAAAGCAGGTTTTTAGTTGAAAAAATCCCCCATAGGGTATGATAGCTAACTGACGCTTCAATCTACTGTCGAGTTATTTGGCCGGAATTAAGTATAAATTCGGTTGATAATCTACTGTCGAGTTATATGGTCGGAATTAAGTACAAGTTACACAGAGGTTATGCATTGTACGCGTTACGCAGAGGTGATTCATTCTATATTCTCGTTGGTTAGCTATTCAGGTTACCAAGAAGATTAGGCATGCTGAAACTGTTTTGATCCAAGTTTATGAATAGTTTATGTGAATAGTTAATCCTTTCCATCAGTAGGACCACTATATTCCATGCACAAGTTAGCATGCTGAAGGTTGTAACTGCAGCCAAACGTACATAGGTGAAGCTTGTATTACAATACCTGTATTAAATCCATTGCCACATAATGAAATGGCGCTTGTGTCAAAATTCGGTTTTGTGGTAAGTTATGTTCATTCTAGATAACTGGCTTAGTTGGCTCGCAATGATCGCCTTGTTTATTTTTACCAACGCCGCCTTACTAAAGCTAACCGCTTATTAAGTAAAAAGCATGCAGAAACGTCAAAAGGTGGATAACATTAGAGCTATATAATTATTATGTTGTTCGCAGCTTGCCGATGACACGCAGCCGCCACACATCGTGAACAATGCATACATATCGTCGGATAATTAATAAAAAATTGACATACAGCGAGCCAGTCAATGACTATGCTTCAACCAGCATTAGCTTTATTGCACTGTATCAATTTTTGCCGGTATCAACTTTAACCCGATTATGATAACTGGCACCTTCTTATATCTACAATACAACAGGATATCTATTCAGACTTGCGATGTAAATGGCTTTCTCTGTCATTACATATTGCATTTTGAAGCAAAGAATAGGAAATTTGTCAAATCTGCGACGAACTAAAAGGCTTCCTCTGTAGCTTAATGTGTTTTCTAATTTGACATATAAAACAATTAACCACAGCCAGTCGCGGCAAACCAGCCTCCGCAGTAAATGCAATTACACAATACTGTATGCATAGAAAATGTAAACGTTCCTATCCTCTGCTTTTCTCCAAAAAAACCCCAACCAAGTGCATAGCGTACAGTGACGCGATTTCCTCAGTCACCGAGGTGTTTCAGTGGAAGTGTGGCTATGTTCTATTGTGTTGCCCTAGCGATCAAGGTTCTCTTATAGCTATTACCATGGCTAAGGTGACAGCATATAATCACGTTCGGAGCAAATGATAGCTCAATCCGCGGCAAAACGGATACAAACCAATAAGGCGATGAATTTTCGGAAATCTAACGCTGATCGTACCCCATTGAACATGGCGCCTGATTGGATATCCCTATCCGTTGGCGCTGCGTCAGTTCTGGTCTTATTATGGTCCCCGATCCAACAGAGTGCATTTGACAATTGCCGATATTGTATTCAGGCTGCATATCTGGTAGTACCTTTTCAAATTGGTGAGCAAAGATGTAGAGGTTATAATATTGGCTACGGACGTTTGAGGTGTTAAACAGTCTTTAAGCATACCTCATCTTGACTTTCTCAGTAACAATATGTGTCAGACCCTTATGTTGATCCTGTTCATAAATTTAACTAATACTATTTATGTCGAAATCAGTGTGTAAACTGAACGTAACCGTCTTTTTTGTCGCAGGCAGGAGTAGTTTATGTTCCGGCGCACATCCACGAAAGTACAATTTATCATTCCATTATAAGACTTGAGCGAAATCTAGATTGATTGAATCCTTTGATCCGGCAGATAGGCTTATTAAGGCAGATTTGCGCATAATGAGGTGGATGCGCTAGATTCCTTGATCGCCATGTTATTATATGGATCGCGACTCTTGGTGCCCGCAAAGAAACAGCCACACAACTGGGAGCATTATTTTCAGGCCACCTGATGCCAGAGAGTATATGCAGCAAACATTACAATAATATAAACCATGATTGGGGTGTTCCCTTAATGTCGCTTTAAGCGCTAACGTGGCCGCCAAAAGGCCCATCCGTACTGAAATCCACGAGTAAGAAGCCTGGATGGTGATAAAGTAAAATAGCAACCACAGTTGTTGGTCATCACTGGCGTAAGAGGCCCGCATACAGCACTGAAGTTTGATGGCCGGCATGAAGGAAGTAAACTGAATTAACCTATGCTGTTAATTAGCTCGTATCTTCTTGGAGTTGTCACATGACAATCACCAAATAATTTTCAACCTAAAGAGTTTACTTTTGAGACATTGCTGTCCGGAAACAAGAGGTATTGCGTTGTGTAGAATCTAAACCTACGTAAAGGGTCAAGGGGATGTCTATTAATATCTGCCGACATAATATAGTATTATTTTGACGAATGTAGGGTCCGGCCCTTACGTTGATCCCGATGATATTTTTCACTGCTGTAACTGACCTATACACCACAGCCGACATTGTTGTTTCAAACGAGTCTATGCTATGTACAAACGCCAATCCGATAAAGCCGGGAGCAAAAGGCAGATTGATTGAATACCGAGCTCTAACAGATTGGGGTTCAATGATGTTGATGAGCTGAATACATTGAACCTTCAAATTCTGCGAATAAAATAATGATATAAACCTGGATGGACACTTTCTCTTTCCAACAAATTCTGCATGGGCGAATTTTATTGCAGTTGTAATATATCTTCAAGGAGATACATTACTGTGGTAAAACAGATTAAAATAATACGCGCGAAGTCTTGATGCCGAATGTTTGAAACTCACTTAATTCTTATTGTACAGGTAGATGATAATGTGAAGTCGTACAAATTATGCAGTTGAAGGATGCGTAGGTTTTTATCGATAATATGGCGCAAAATTATGGAAACTTACTTGCACCGGAAAAAAGCACAGGTTGATAGCGTTTCGCTAACATGTGCCTTTAACGTGTGGTATCGAACACGTAATTAACGACAGCGATATTATGTTAATAAGTTGACCGGTTTAGTCCGGAGAACGCTGCCTAGGGACCGTATATTAATGTGACCTTAATTGACACAGAGCATCAATTTAATTAACATCATGTTGTTACTAACAAATCTACTGGGTTGGGAAATTCTGGTTAGCCACTGAACACAGAGGTGACACTTGAGTGACATACAGGTCAATGTTACGACTCGCTGATAATTATCCTTTCTCTCCCGTCATTTGTAATGCAGACATCCAGCATTGTGTATTTCAGCATCCAATGCTTTTTGAATATTGATATAAGTCATCCCTAGAATTGCGACAACAATGGTCAAATATCTAAAAGAGGGATGTTTGGATTCCGCAGATTCTAAAACAACAAGCCGCTGCTGAAGCTAAAAGTTATGCAAATGAGCGGGTTCTAATTTGTAGCAATTAAACTGCTCAGCCATTGAGATAAGCAAATAATTCCTTGCCCTTGCTTGCACAGAAAAGCCGCTGCTGAAGCAAAAAGAAGCATTCCGAACCAATTATGATTGTTATTCAGATTTGCAGCCAGATATCCTGTTAACATTAGCCTATAGTTAGTGAACGTGAATTACCAAATGCTGAGGCAGGATTCGGCTCACAAGTCCATCTTTGCTAGGTATTGCTATTTTGTAGCTGATGTTGGATTTATACATGTACAGTAGATTATTATGCATACGTGTCCCTGTATGCTAACGAAATTATAGTAAATGTCCCATTTTAGGTACAGTCAAGCCAAAATAACAACTCCATTCCAATTGCGGCCGCCAACTAAATTGAAATTGACAACGTCGGCTGAGTAGCTTGATCTAATCTATGAGCGCGTTATGATCTGGGAAAGGCCACCCGAGGGGCCCACATAAAGAAACATTTGATCAGGTATTTTTTGCAGCAACATATGGATGCACTTCGCATTATAATGATTAACAGCCCTTCTTTAAAGCGAACCCTTATGTTGCCATCAGCATGTATGCTTGAGGGCTTACCATTAAATACGGTGTGTCATATTTATGCTCGAGAATTATCATGCGTGTATTGTAATGTTTTTGAACGAATCTGATCACACGCATCCGTTTAGTTGCAGGCGAATGAATGTGCATATGAATGCGTATTTGTGTATTTATGTGAACATACACGCATGTCTTCGTTGTCATTAATGAATTGGTAGGGTAACAAATGTATAGGGTAGTATATGAAGTGACCGTCATTCACGTGGTGTGTATGCCTGAATTAAAATATGGGCGAGTTTCTATGTGTCCGTGTTTCTCGTTGCCTAGTTTGGTATGCACACTAGTCGATGAGGCTTGCGAGCGCCTGGTATGTATAAATGATAGATTTATAGGTTTGACGCTCAGCAATGGACATATGTATTTTATATGCATGTATATTGTAATGAGAGCCTGTTTTGCTTGAAGGAAGCCTGCTCTATTACACGTTCTTTGGAGCAAGCTCACCTCCTTCGAAGGAGTAAGCGTTCATTAACACTTGTCCTGAACCGCACTCATCTCGTTTTTACTATATTTTACGAACCGACGCTAATAATTGGTAATACGATTTGGGCTGTATATGAATAACAGTACCTTGACTATGTAACGAGAACGGCTTTATTGGCATGAAAATGGCATAACGACGAGCGATGTCGTTATTAAGTCGCAGAAAACGAGTCTCATAATTGACCAGAATTAAGCGAGAATGGTTGAAGATTTACGCGCTCATGCGGACAGCGAACGGATATATATATATATATATATATATATATATATATATATATATATATATATATATATATATATATATATATATATATATATATATATATATATATATATATATATATATAATATATATATCTATATATATATATATATATATATATATATATATATATATATATCTATATATATATATATATATATATATCTATATATATATATATATATATATATATATATATGTATACTGTTAAGTGATGATGGAGCGACATGTAACATGACACGTAGATGAGGTCATAGCTTTCTTCGTTATTGCCATATCTCCAATGATCCCGGATTGGATATATGCGATCATAAAAAACCGTCTTGCTTATCAGCCGTTTATCACTCACGACCCGAATTAGGGCTTACAGCAATCACCAAGTCCGACGACAATTATGAATCATGTATTTGTGGTGAACCATGCATATCTGAGTACAGCATCCAATCATATATTTTGCGTAATCCTAATTTGTGACATGACATTATTCAAGCAAAAGTATATAGAACATTCGCTCGCGATGCTCTGGCCAGTAATTGTGCAACTTTACATTTTCGTGGCCTTAAGATTTCACTCCAGGCACAATGCTACTTGGTTGTTCTCACTCATACCGCTCCTCAATAATGGATACGGGTTGTATAGATGTGACGAAACACCAAAGATATATATAGCGATAATCTGTCCACAAATGCTAAACTGCCGTTATGGAACTTTCCAGTCCGAAAACGAGCGTCTTTTATGATATGTGCATTTATTAACAGATTGAATACATCACGGCTTTGCGTATATGTGCGATTTCGAGAACGATGTACGAATGTGATTATCTAGAAACACCATGATTCGTTGGGCCGTTTTGCTACCATATTGATTTGTTAGGACCTTATGAACTTGCCCATAACTTTGTGCTTGACCTTTCTGTAACATACAACTATCCACTACCAAATAATAATTTTACACTTTATATCCAGATTGCTAATTGGTCTGTATATAAACAGGCAACTATTACTTAATCGACGGTCTTTCTATCAATTTATGAATTCAGGTTGAGGAGTTTGCGTTCTTATATTTCTTACAACGATAGCACGAAAACAATGTTTTGATAAATCCTAAAAATGACGACCAACATATAATCTATTGCGGCCATATATATAGGTAGCCGAGTAATACAAGGCTCTCTCTTGATGAGGTGAATATTGATTTTATATTGGAAGTGGGTAGGTCTACGGATATTTGTTTACTTTGTGTTACCATACAATGTTAGATATCAGTAGCATGACACAATGTTGGGTTCTCGTAAATGATGAATATTCTCCAAATCTGACGGCGTTATGTGAATCAGGTTATCTTCAAAGAGCTTGGGCTTGTTAATAAACCAAACAATATCAGCTACAATGTTCAGATGTTTAAACTGAAAATTGACTCTCCCTTGCTCCTGTATCTAATTTAAGTTCTCGAGCAGTCGGTATAGTTTTGAACTTGGTTAAATGACTTTATGCTCATCTTTTTATTTATCAAATATATTCGGAATGACCAGCTTAAATTACAATACAGCGCCTTGTAATGATAAATACTTATGTCTTTTGCGACTGATAAACAGGTAAAATAAATGGCATATCATTTTAGTAGGCTCCCTTTTAACGTGACTTGAGCATTTGCTTGCCGAGGCTTCGACAATCGTAGCAATTTTTGAATTTTGACTACACAAACACGGTACAGTCCCTATCGGGTTATTTCCGTCGTTCTGTGATCTATAAGGGAATAAAGTCTGACATCGAAAGCAATTGGCGTTTCCGAGAAATATTAACTGCATATTCAAGTCCAGAATGCATTAATTTCCAATTCTCCGGTCCTTAGTAAGGTTTGCATTGCTGTGCAATGACGAATTTTCTTAAACCCGCAATTGGTAGTCGGATTCCTCGAAATGGACATTTCGAAAACAGAAGTCATAATCGTCCTCATATGTCTTATTGCGGCGTCACCTTGCTATCAAAAGAGACATATATCTCGATTAATCACATTGGCTCGATAACGTATATTGCAGCTTCAAATGGCAGCATAGAATATGAATCTAAGAGAATCGTTGTACTTCCCAAATATTTGAAACGATATGCGCTGCTGTTTACGATCGCCCCAAAGGAATGAAAACCTATTTAAATGGTCGCATTGATGAAATGTAAACAAGCCGTACTGACGCTGGCTTGCAACATCTAATAATATCTATGGCTCAGAGGACAATGAAGTAAACAGACATGTTCGGTCTATCGCAAATACGACGAGAATTGAAGTTCATATTCATCAGTATATTATAATCTTCAGTTCTAAGTTGTAGGTAAATATTTGCTGCGCAGAGAGGTAACTTACCAACGTGTATCAATGCCTGGCATTAACTTCTGGTGCTTACAGCCGTATGCAATAATGATCACGTCATACTACCTACCGGTAGAAACGTCACCAGCGTCTTGAAACGTTCCGTCTTATATTCTGACAAAGAGTTTGCGGTACCATTCATGTCATACAGTGAAAAAATTATTGGGGATTGTAACATACGCAAGACCTGTCCCTCATTTTTATGGAACATGCGATATGCATTCCAGTTATGCATTAATAAAAACTAAAAGCTGCTTACCGCTTGTGGGAGATAATCCTGCTCTATATGGACGCACACACAAGGCAGGAATCAAAACACATTGGTTACAGGTTTAGCAAAACACATGTATTGTGGCTTCCGCGTTGTCCTATGTATGTTTTGCGTGTTTGGACCCCGTACATCAAAATAAGTAAGAAAGTAGGGCGTGAACGATTCTTTGCCCATGAATGGTTAACACCCATGGACCTAACGATTAATAATATTTGCAGTACTCTAACGTTGCAACAACAGAATATCAAAAATAAAGCAAATAAGCAAATGCGCATAACACCATCAAACGCTTATTGAAGTATCTCTGAACACGTGCCTTGCGGTATTTCAATACCTCGGATGATATTCTGGAAGAAGAGCAAGCAGCAAACCAATCGGGTTTTTATCTAATCCTCTGTATACCGTCAGCAGCACAGGGTGGTCAGTGCTGAATTCACGTTATCAATATCAGCTGTTCAGAAGCTTCATATTCCAATCAGCCCTGACGCCAGTAGGTAGGAAAGCACGCCAACCACCCGCCATAGACAGACATTGTCTATCCTTGTTGCTGTAATGCTATTCATGCTAGACATTTGCCCCCGCCGGTAACCAAGCATTCTTATCTTCTGCTCAGCCACTTTATTAGCAAATGGATCTTGGTATAGTATGTACATCATTGCAGAATCAGCTTCTATGAATATAGCTTAATAACTTGAGAGCCTGGGCTTCACCAATCAACTCTCGATTTTATGTGGTTTTACTGTGAAATAACACAAAAAGCATTTTAGCCCATCTCGGCATGCTGATGAGCATTTTGAAACAAATTGCAAAAAGCCTCCTGGCCGCATGTAGAAATGTTCGCTTGATAATTCAGAGAAATGGGCCAAGCCTTACCACAGTCAGACGTTGTCTATCCTCGTTACCGAAATACTAGTCAGGGGGTTTAATATACCCCCGTCTGTAACCAGACACCTCTCTTCTGCTGCTTCATCACTTTGTGAGAAAACGGATTTGGCATTGAATGTACAACATTGCAAAATCAAATTCAATTTGTATGGCTTACTTACTATGAGAGTGTGTGCTTCCAACATAGATTCTCGATGTCATGCGGCTTTACTGCGAAACAACACTGATCACAACCAGCATGACAGCCAATTTCGGCCGAGCCTTTTGAAATGAATTACGGCCCGCATTTGGAAAGATTCACTCGATAATTTATCATCTTTCAACATTAGATAGTGCGCCTCTGTCTCCGCTTGTAATCATGCATCGTGCTATATGTGGCTGCGTTGTGGCTTCTTAGACTGGTTAAAGAAGATGTTGTTAGCCTAACAACAACCGCATAACAGATCAACACTACAAGTCGAGGCCACAAGTTGTAGTGCCCATTCAGACCACGTAGAGGTAGATGTTATATTAGAAGCATATGTATAGTCATTCTTCATTGGATCGCAATAGAAGTAACCTTTTAATGCTATTTAATACCCACTTTCATTACCTGAACTGAGAGAGCGCCATAAACATTGATCGGAACATTAAGTTTTAAGATGCTGAATAATTCATAAAGACATTTGTACGGAAGCGGAAAAACCTGCGATTATAACCAATAATGTAGCTCAAGTACTTTTCAGCGCAGGTGCAGCGTAATTACTCTTGCTGATAACATTCTGCTCTGCCTTTCGTTCACCGATTCATGTATGCATATTTGTATGTCTATGGTTTAGTTGAACAATTAGTCAGATGCATTGACGGATATTTGAGTTATTGGTGTCTTAAGGATATATTAGTATATTCATATCAAAATCATGAATAAACGCGATACAATTGCGTCGAGGTCGTATCGAGGACCTCGGAGTTAGCAGACGCGACGAGGGGGTTGGGAGCCAGAAAGAGTGGGTTTTTGTATGTGGAATGATATATAATTTGACAAATTGAAAGCAGTTTATCAGCATGATACCTGAGGAAGTCGATCGATGACCTAATTTCGGCATGTTCGGGAGTTCGAAGTGTTTTTTGGGGTTAACGGTAGCGTTGCACCATAAATATAACATGTTAACTGTGAAACAAGTGTCCAAATCAAATTACTATCTCCCTATACTATGCAGAGTATCATGATCTCAGGGCACTTATCATGGAATTAAAGCTGTATAATAAAAAAATTATCATTATTAATATAATTATTATTATTATTATACTAGTAGTAGTAGAATATGAGATAGTATACAAGAGTGGGAAATACCCAATCTGACATTTAAATGACCAAGAAAAGGGCTTTTGCAGGCCAGAAATATGATGCATGTTGCAAGCTTCGTCGCCCATTATCCGTAAACTCGTGGATGAGCCAAATTAGATCAACTTACCAGTTCGAAAATTCTAGAAAGGAATTTCCTTCAACACTTTGCGCAACTGAACATTTGATAACATTATTGACGGACTAAGAAAGAACTAAGCAATATATATGGCCCGAATATCTTCATCCCTAGTATCGGGTGACTACTTTCGCATGCAATACCCGGTTTTGACATGTTTCAGCCTCATGAATAATAAAGAACTTATTGTGCTTATAAAGGAGTATGCAAATACTGCATTTTTAATACTGATGACTCATTAAGGACCTGCACTTAATTGGCTCCCCTTCTATACAAATGCAAGGTTACTTCATAGAGCCACATCGTACTAGTTGGAAAAGTTATTTACAAATGAGCAACTGCTCTACTTTAGCCGATACATATCGACGTTCGTTATATTCCGTCTATAATGAAGGCATTGAGTTCATACCAACAAGTTCATTAGCTTCTACCTCTTCTAAAATAAATATACAGAATATCGTGGACACATTTCTTTTATATTAACAATTAAAGGAAACATTGGGCTGGTGGGCTCAGTAGAAGTGTGTCACCAAAACCTGGATAAGTTATCAGTGGCAAATGATCAATTCATAACCCCGAAGCGCCAGCCATTCTTTCGTAATATACACCTGTGAATCTGCTACGTGCAATGCAAAGCGACTTATGTCGTAATTTAAAGCCAAGAATAGCCAAATGGCTCAGTTTATGTCACAGACAGTGCGTCGACATCATTGCTGTATAAGTCAGAACGGAATGTTATTGGCTAAGGTAAGGTGTGTCTTAAAGAGAGAAAAATAATTCACAATGCGTGCCCCTTGCACGGGTCAGCGAGAGTTGAAACATGCCAAAAGCAGGCTTACACCCTGTCAAGTCGTGCTCATCCACACATGCCCTACGATAACTCGCTAAAGATTATATGAGTACTTCTTCAGCAATCAATTATTTATCGATCTGTCATCGCCTCACTCGTTGATGAGACAATTAGGGTAAATAACTATTTATATCAGCATGGACAGCAAAATACTTGGCGCGCGTACTTAATACAACACCTATTCCGACTGATAAGCTTGTATCCATGTAAAACAGCAACCATGGTCGCCCCACTGATAGCGTCTCTATCGTCAGCGTTTGTGGCCTTTGGAGCTAAAAGTTTAAGAGGCAAAATATCAATGTTTAAACGTATGGTTCATGATGATGATGTTAACATAACCTCAAGATAGTTACAGCTACAGTGATGTCATAAGAAATGCGTTGGCAATGCCCCCGTACAAACTCCCACACTTTTAAACATTAGCCGGCCAAATATCGTTATGTGAAGTATAACTTATATTTATGTGGCAAGCTGACGCAATGGGACCTATCTTTGATATGTGCTTAGATTCGCTTTTAAACCTAATAATCACAAGATGTTAATGCTGACGCTGTTCTTTTCGCTATCCTCGTGTAAAGTAAACGAGTCCAATTGAGCTTGTAAAGGTAAAGGTAAACACACCTGGCTTTGAGCGATTATCGCTCGACTCGGGAAAGCGCGCTGAATAACAAATAAGCTCTACAAATTGTATGCTACACAATGACCGCTTGACGGTAGGGGAGATATGACCAGCATCTATTTATAAATGCATGGTCCCTGAGATCACCACAAAAGGGATATCATCGGAGGAAGGTATTGCATTAAACGCTTTATCATTTGCATCATCATACCCTCTGTCTAAAACAACCAAGCGTTTTATGTTATTTCGTGCAAATGATATAAATTACCACTCCAAATCCTTGTCCTACTCCGACAGGAGGTTACTAACTTATGACGACAACTCTCAGAGCATTTAGCTGTTATCCTGAATACTGAATTATCCCGACGACCAAAAAGTGTGAACGCTTGTCATTGAATAAAAGCCAATCACATTCGGTTAGCATATATACAGCTTTTCCCTCCCTACAAGACGGAGGTTTAGTATAGCACATTCAAGCGAGGGCGTCATATAGGAGAAACAGTAGATTCAGCAGTTCATTACTTCGTTTCATGGTTAATCCGCATCTGAATAGAATTACGTGACCAATTAGCGAGTCCACTAACTCATCCAAAGTTAATCTGGATCACAAGCTGTCAGTTAAATCAGCTGTAAGGCAAACTAAACGAGACTGGGGGCGTAGACCGAGATGTGGGACTGATGAATTGATCACTGATGGAAACTGCCGTCAACGGAGAGAAACGTGTAGCACATTAACTGCGCTGAAACGTGTTTAACCGAATCGCTGTGCGCTTTTTTTGAACATATGGTCAGTGTTTGTATGCAATCAGATCCTGATTATCTGTCGCACTATTGCTATCGATAATGGTATTAGCGTACGTGGTCATTCTGGACGAAAGAGCGCTTACAGTGCCCGATACAGCCATATTCCGTGCGCAATTACTGGTCCATTGTTAGTAACACAAAGATGATAAGCGTTGGTAGTGGTCTATAGCAACAATGCCGTTTCCTTGCCATGCAATCGGCCAGAACAAGGCTTGTGGGGTAGGCTATTTAATTAACATTCGTGGTTGGTCGATAATGTAATCAATTTACCGCGGCTATTTATGAACGAAGGTCGGCTTATGCCCAAAATGTCATATTCAATAGAACAGAGTGAAATTCATGGTTATAATAAGGTAAGCTTAGGTCTGTACTGCCTGTGATTGTTGAAGTTATCCAATGTTACACAACAGAGTGTAATAGTTAAATATTGGCCAAGATTACCACCGACATTTGTGTTTTTGCTCCGATGGAGCCACATGGGCTGGACAGTAAAGATGTGAAATAGCCAGGATAACAGTACCTCGTTGGGCATTATCATATGTGTTGCGGTGATGAAGCCACCAAAGATAGGCCTGATTATTGATCCGATCATGTACAACGTTCATGCAGATTTAAATATATATGCAAACGTACAACTATACGATAATACATTAGGAATCCTGCTTATCTCCTGCTATCGCACTCATGATCCACTAGTATAGATTAGGGATTGAGTCAATCAACAAGTCCGACGAAAAGTATGAATCAACGCCTTAACTTTAATACAAGAATGACTGCGTGATGATGATGTGAATCCAACATATTTTGGTGCAATAAGTGTAGTGTAATCTTATTTATTGCAATGACATTACTCGTACGTAATTATATAGAAGCGTCACTTGCGATAAGCAATTCACTCATTGTGTTTTATGACAGCTACATGTCTTTAACACTTTACTCCGAGCATAATGTCGGTTGATTGCTCTCATTCGACCCATACATCGAAATAAGTAAGCAAGTAAGGCGTGGACGATTCCTTGCAAACGGATGGATGGTGAACATACCATGGACCGTACGATTAATTATACTTGCAGTACTCTGACGTTGCCAAAATTATAGCAAATAAGCAAATGCGCGTGAACACCATCAATCGCTTCAGGAATTATCTCTGAAATTGCTGTTTAAAACGGTCACATAATCGGTTATATACGAATATTCATTTTTCTGTCCAATGCATGTTTTGCTATATCAAAACAGTGCTGATAGCGACGTCTATTTCGGCGTACATTGTCACTCTGCATTAGGAGGCACTTCACTTGCTCTCGTGCAGCCATGCTCTATGCACCGGTACGATTTAAGAAAATTCATTGCTCGTTAGACAAACCATCGATCCTAGGCAGGGGTGGTTTATAACGACAGGACATTTTCATGTCCTGCAACGGAGCAAATCACTGCTTATGGCCATTCTCTGCATGTCGATTGTTAAATTAGGAAGCATGCTGGGTTTTATGCCACGTCAAGTGTATGCAGACAACCTCTTTTAGCCCACTGATTGTTCAAAGATATCTTGATTATAAGGTAATATGCTTATGAATATATACGCTATTGATGTATACAATCAAATTATAAAATTCTGATGCGTTTGGATATATCGAGACACCAGAGATGTACAAACATTAACATTATGACTTAACATATTTGACCAATCATTAGAGCTTATGGTATGAATATCCGGCGCGATTTTGAAAAGGATTTAGTGAACAAGTCTCTATGATTATATGTTACACCAGGTTCTGTAATAACTTGGAATGAAATGCAAGACGCATGACGGGATTTGTTCAGGACATCTCATGTATGCGCTATACATGATATATTATATTGCCTAGTTATAGTTAGCTGGCCAATCGATACCAATTTACTTTCTCGTATACCGTCAGCAGCATTGGGTGGTCAGTGCTGAATAAACATATTCAATATCTGCTGTTCTGAGGCTCCATATTTCAATAACTCCTGACGCTATTAGGTAGGAAAGCCAATGTGCGCGATACAAAGAGGAACACGCCAAGCCCCGCCACAGGCAGACATTGTCTACCCTCGTTGCTGTAATGCTAGTCAAGGGATGACACTTGCCCCCGCCCGTAACCGGGCACCTCTTATCTGCTATTCAACCGCTTTAAGAGAAAATGGATCGTGGCATCGTATGTGCATCATTGCAGGATCAGATTCAATTAGTATGGCATAATAACTTGAGCGCCTGTGATTCAACAATAAAATCTCGCTTTCATGCGGCTGTACTGCCAAATAACACAACTAACATGATAGCCAATGTCGGCACGCTGATGAGCATTTTCAAAAGAACAGCAAAAAGCAAAAGGTTGATATTGGCCTCGATGCCGCTTGCAGAAATGTTCGCCTGATAAAAAGAAATAGGCCAAGCCTCGCGCAGTCAGACATTGTCTATCCTCGGTACTGAAATTCTAGTTTAGTTTTGATGTTTGTCTGTCTGTAACCAGATATTATTTTGACAATTATAATTGATGATAATGAAGCTTTCATGCGAATGCGACTTGCGTCCATTAGAATACATTATGACATGTCAAACCATCAATGGCAGATATTGTAATGTAATGCGATTTCGATATTGCCTGGAAAGGTAATCCCACAGACGCATCTCTGTTCTAGCAGGCGCAATGCATAATGATTATTGATCCAAAATTGTCCATGCTGTACAAATGTAGGTGCGTGTAACTTCCAATGCATGTTAAACCACATGGCTTTAAATTTGCCACATTGTCAAACTTATGAAGATGGACACGAATGCGCCAATATATCCATGAAGAAGTTCATACCAAGGCTTGCGAGTTATATGTGTGAATAGAGATGCGCTCTGCTCCAAATGATGTTTATACAGTATTCCATTGTGTATAAATAACTCTGTTTGCACATCATCGAGGTGAGTTTCGAAAAGCAGGTTCCTCAGACAGATGGGCGAGGGGAGCACGTGCAGATGGGCGAGGGGAAGGTCTAAAGCCTGAACTCTAGATGGCTAAGCGATAGGGGCGCAAAATGGCTCTGTGAAATACAGAGTGTGTACAGATGGACAAGAAACACCCGATAACATTTTAGGAAGCTGTGTTACATTGATGCATATCTATTTATACATATAATCAATAAACGTTATTCTATATCAGCCTGACATGTTTACTTAATGCTCATATCAACCTATCATCGTTACAGTCGAGCTTCTGTCGATTGTTAGAGAAACACAGTTTAATGCCGTCTTGCGGCTAATAATTTTGATTTTTGCCTCTATAATTTCCCTATGCTACTTATTTTTCAAGGAAGAAACTGGTAGTTTCGTTGCCTCAATGTAGCTTGTCCTATTTGTAGTACGTTAAAATTTGTATTCGCTATCACCATATATGTCAATGGCATTATCACAATCTATAAGGTATGTTTTGTCAACGTAACGTTCTGCCACACCGTTAATGTCACTAGCCTGCTTTATTCGCATTACGCACGAAGTTGTGATATTACTGCATCTATGAACAACACCAATACAAGCCCGCCGGCATTTCAGTGATTGTGTAACCGATATAAACATGTCGAATCAGTTGACGCTTGTGAGTGACCATTATCCAACCTATAATCTATTTACGAGACCAGAGCGTTCAATATCTAGCAATTTTTTTAATGACGTTAACATTCTGACGGGAATTTATACTGCAAAAAAAAACGTTTGATGTTTCTACGTCCATTATATTTCTATAGTCCCCATATACTCTATTTCATCATAGCCGTGTCTGATAACTGGGATTGACGAGATGGGTTCCGTGATTAAACCGCATAATCGATACAATAAACTTAAAATCACTTGTAGCTTACCGATTTTGCATGCCTACGGGCCATGACAGATGCATATACTGCTTATGCATTGAGTTGAGGTGATCACAAAATTTTGAAGTTAAAAGTAGCCAATCTGCTGATCCGATTGTATGTATGTATGTATGTATGTATGTATGTATGTATGTATGTATGTATGTATGTATGTATGTATGTATGTATGTATGTATGTATGTATGTATGTATGTATGTATGTATGTATGTATGTATGTATGTATGTATTCTATATTTATATACATATATATATATATATATATATATATATATATATATCTCTATATATATATTCATATATAAATAGATAGATATATACATACATATATCGATATCTATATATATATATATCTCTATATACATAGATAAATATAGATATATATAAATTTATATATATATATATATATGTGTAGACATATATTTATATATATATATACATCTATATATATATATGTCTATATATATCTATATATATGAATATATATATATATATATATATATATATATATATATATATATATATATATATATATCTGTATATATATATATAACATAGAATCTATTCACGTGAGCAGTGCGTTCAATATCTAGCAATTTTGTTAATGACGTTAAACCTATTCTTCGCTATAAGTAATGACTTTCAAGATGATGATATCAAGTCGCAATATATAGATCACTTACTGCATCGTTTGACATTGCATATTGTAGTGAAATAGTCATTATCTGTGTATATGTTCCAGTCAAAAACACCAGTTGCACGAACAATTTAATGGCTATAAGTAATGTTTTTCAAGATGATGATCACAAGTCTATAAACATCACTAACTGAATCTCATAACATTGCACAATTTATTGAAATAGTAAATATCTGTGTACATGTCCCAATCAAGTACTGCCAGGTTATTCGCTATAAACCAGCGATTTAACTGGGTCGCATTTGATTTTGAGTCCCTTGTTAAATAATGAATTGTCACAGAACATTCACAAAGATCGATGATGAATCATTGCCATTTCTTATCCGATATGTGTACAATACTTGTAAAATTGAAGGGTAAGCGGTATTTGGTGGTTTACAAGCACTGACCTGAGCGGAACACACAGTCAAATTAATTGTAACCTACTTTTGTTGCAGTGAAACATTCTTATTTAGTTTATTTAATACTTAAGTCGCTTCTGTAATTGCCCGACGCAAACAGGATACTACCTCATATACAAGTAGTCATTCAATCATTTATATGTGAATATCATAGTATTTGACTTTAATCAACTAAAATATTTCACACATCTATCATCAATATTTGTCTTCTGCGCATACTTTAATGCCATTGGTCAGCAATCTTGACTGCGCGTATAAGTTGAGCATGTGTTTTTCGCGATCTGCATTTTGGCTTCAGCTAACCCAGGATGTGTACAATAATTTGTACAATGACAATTGATCAACATGTTCCATCAAATGCGTTACAAACAGGGAGGATAATCTTGCAATAATGCCATTTGACAAATATCGTTTAGTGTAATTACATCTATCGATACAATTACAAACGAATTTGCTTCATGTTTCATACACTCGCATCAAGGATTTCCTATTTCTCTAACCTGGTGTTTTTTTATGCAGTAAATAGCAAAGTGGGCGTAATGGGATTCATTCCAAGAAAACGTATCTCACGGTTTGATGATTCTACGTCCATTATTAAGTACGAGGTATTCTCAAACCTGTTTTTCTATAGCCACCTTATACTCTATTTCATCATGGCCATAAGATAGGAGTCTTGTTGTTTGTTGTACATAGTAAGTAGACCACAACACGAGAGTCTTAAGTATAACTATATATCGAATTCAATGATGCAATATTTGGTTTGAAATCATTTTTTTTAGATCGAACAATAAAGGGGACCGTAGTTTCAGTATAAGAGCAGCTTAAGTTGCTATCTCTACTATCAATATAGCACCTCGATTGATATTGCAAATGAATAACCACCAAACCAAAAGTCGTATTAAAATACGCTAATGACATGAGGTGAGTTATGCAATAATCGAGCCTATGGCCGACCTGTCTTTCTCCACAGAATGCCGAGTATTATCTTAGTCACCTGCTACCCTAAATTTTCGTCTATCCTACAACCGACACGTCCCATAGTAACAGTTTCTGGTCTCGTTGAGTCCTATCCCTTCCCGATTTATGCAGCCTTAATTATAGGATAAAACCATTAAACCGCATATGGCGCATTGCATTGGTTTCGAATCCCCGGACAATGTCGCCCGGATACAGTAAGTTAAAATCGGAACACACTACATGTGGTTCATTTGTGTAGTAGCTGTCAAGAGGTCGGCTTTGCTTTAATAATTACAAGTATAAGAATAAAATGCAAGACAATTTCAAGTACTGTTTGTTTGTTAACTCTATGTTGCGGCTTCATACCATTCCCTGAATTGATGAAGATAGGTTTTCTTTATTGCAGTGCACCAAACGTATTAATGCGAAACGAGATATTGTTTATTGCTTATTGATGAGCATGACTGAAACCATATATCGGCTTATGATATCCCTTTGCGTGTTTA
>CM067356.1:72917143-72924643 GCA_034190875.2 Urechis unicinctus
CCGATAGGGAATGAAAACTTCCAGTAAAGTTTTGGATGAAGATGAAGTGCTTAAAGAGGATGATAATTTGGAGTTTATTTCGATCAACGCTGACGTATGAATACAGATCTGACATATGTATTACCGATCAGGTGAAGGTAAATATAAGATGCATCATTTCTCAACCTTGAATATGTAGCAAGACAGACAATGAAGAGGGGATGATGTTGTTGCTTGTGTTGGATTCGCAGAGGAAGAAAAATGGAACAACTCTGAAGTTACTGACAAAATGTAGCGAACACTGTGGCACAATGACGCGGTATTCTAATGAGGAGATAGTGGACTTGGACAAGAAGCAGCTGTTGGCTGAGAGATGCTACTTCAGAGTGACTACATACATCCGCCAAAGGTGAATCAAAACTGCTGATGGAGAGAACAAAATAGGGAAATTTTCCCAGTTTAGAAAACTATGACATAGATGGTTGACCAAAAACAGGTTTCTGCAAACAGTAAGTGTGATTTGTAACTATAATGTGTGTACCAGGTGTATAGTTAGTTGTTTGTTTGCCATATGCATATCAGTGGAGTACTTGGTAGCTAATAAATTGACCAATACACGTCATATTTCTATTCAGCGACCATTGCCAGCCTTATTGCGATGCATTACACAAGCTGGTTTCGCTTAAACCTAAGTACCATTGTCCAAAGTCGTAATTTCGGCCACGATATTGTCAGTATGGTATACTCAATCAATTTTCACAATCATCATTCAACGACATCAAATAGCCAATATTAATCTTACCCTTACCCCGGCAGTATGACTTAATGAAGTGACGTAACTCAGGAGCAAGTCCATATCCTCCGTCCAATTTTCATTTATCTAGTTATCTACAAACGAATTTGCGCCATGTGTTACGGAATAAATAGCGACGTTCGGGATTCATTCAAGAGGAACATATTACACGTTAGAGGTTTCTGCGTCCATTATGAGCCAGGAGGCAATTTCAAACATATGTTCTTATAGTCCCTTTTACACCCTATTTCGTCATGGTTAAGATGCAAGCGCCCTTTTGCATGTTATTCGTATCATGTTGATCACGGCACGAACGTCGTAATATATAACTATATATCGTGCGCAAGGAATCGGTTTGAAATTCTTTAAAATCAAACAATTATCACTTTGCTTGCTACGCGATGTGCACTAAAGGGGAATTTAGTTTCACTTTTAGAGCCGAATAAAGAAAGTCGTGAATATTTCCTCAGATAAGCCGTCATTAGCGATACGCTCAAAGCTAAACTTGTTGCCATCTTTGATCGCGGCTTCGAACGATGTCGAATACGCAGCCGTTCATTTGGTCGACATATTACGCACAAGAGGAAATATCTACCGTCATTAATAGCAAATATCATAATTTCATCTTCATTGCATACGACATAAACTATTCCCAGTGAAACTAGTTATGTCCAATGACCGGATGAAGCTCTAGCTTCTGTGATTTACATTCTAATATTAAATGTGAGGAGAGAGGCGGCGCTAAATAGCAAAGATGACGTCATATCTAGTCTAAATCAATACGTATGTAGTTGTTGTCACATAATACTGCAAATATTACAAATTATTATGAATTTGGTGGTTGAATGTCAAGCATGACACTGAAAGAATATTTCAATTTAACATAAGCTGTTTCTTTTATACCATATATCAAAGATGACCGCACTGGAACCACTCGACAAAGTGGGGTCTAATAAACGTCAATCACATATGGAAGTCAGATATCATCAGTGCTCCAAAATATATACTTTTGACTGACACCTTTCGACACGCAAGGACGTGTAACGTCTAAGTCACTCGAACTCCACCTGTTCGTAAATCTAACATTCGACGCGTCATAAAATTAAAGTTCCTGTTCTAGTTATGTCTACTCCATCATTATTGCTGCAGTCCGCTTAGCAGGATTGAGTCACTGAGGTATGTAAGGCGCATTGCATTGGTTAAGAACCCCACTGGAGGGTTGAGATACAAGCACACCACATGTGCCTGTCTTATGTGGTTGCTGTCAAGCGATCGACTTCGTTTTGTGAATTACTATATTCAGAATAAATGCATTCAAGTCTCTCAGCTACGCTAGGTAATCCTGGACATCCAGTGTCTCGTCGATATCAATGAAACTTGATAATGTTTGCTAAATGGCTGAGGAGGCTGCCTTAAATGTAGCTGAAGAACTGCAAAATAAGACACGTGATGAAGAAAGGTTTTCTTAATTATATTGCACCTTAAATATTTATGAGGTAAGCGCTGTTATGTATTGCTAACATTTTTGAGAAAAAAAACTATCTGAATGATCTGGATATATGATTAAAACTTCTTCTCGCCATCTATTCCGTTACCTCACTGACAATGAAATACCTATTAGGTAAGCCGCGAGGTAGTGTAAATCCATGGATAAATGATCGGGTTGGCTTAGGGTGCATTTTCTATTATGTTCAGTGTATCTAATAGCTCCATGGAGGTATTGTTGCTCTGGCAATATAGCAAATATGGTAATGATGGCTTAGATTAGTAGCCAAATATTACGCAGCGATATTGTGGTTACGTTGCAAGCACCCGAAGTAACCCATAATGATACCAATACAATATTGACCGTCTATTATAAGGCATAACTATAGATTTAAGGCAGTTCATCACTTGAGTGCAAGCAAGCTTTTTCAAACGAGACGGATATATCCATGTGAGCATTATGCATTTAGTTATCGAATACCGTAGGACGACTATATTGTAACCCGTTTCACACGTTGTATCTTATGGCCTTCCGATAAAATAATGAATGATATTCAGATTTGCAATCATGAATCCTATTATTATTAGCAAATAATTATTGAACGTGTATTATCGAGCGCTGAGACAGGATTCGACTCACAAGTCCATCTTTGCTAGGTATTGCTATATTTAAGCTGATGTTGGGTTTGACATGTAGACTGTTATGCATAAGTATCCCCGTTGGCTAATGTAATTATACTAAATGTCCCATTTCAGGTACAGTCAAGCCAAAATATTGACTCCATTCCCATTGCGGCCGTCGACTAAATTGAGATTGATAACGCCAGCTGAGTAGCTTGATCTAACAGATGAGCACGCTTTGATCGGGGCAAGGCCACCTGAGGGGCCGACATAAAGAAGTTGCCACACAGCAACAAATGGATGCACTGCGCATTACAATGATTAACACCCCTTCTTTACATTGTGCTATTATATTATGTGGCCTTCAGCATGTATGCTTGTGGGCATATCATTAAATGTGACATGTCATATGTAAGTTCGTGAAAGAACGTTCGTGTATAGTAATGTTTCTGAAAGAATCTGACCACATGCATCCGTGTACACGCATGCGCATAAATGTGCATAGAGATGTACATTGTTGTATTTGCGTTTGCATACACGAATGCCTTGTTTTCATTAATGGATTGGTAGAGAGATAAATGGATAGAGTGATAAATGAGGTGACCGTCCGTCACGTGCTGTATATGCCTGAATTAAAATATGGGTGGGTCTCAATGTGTCTGTGGTTTTCGTTGCGTGTTTTGGTGAGCACAATAGTCAATGAGGTTTGCGTGTGCCTGGTATGTATAAATGATATGTTTATACGTATGACGCCCGGTAAATGATATATGTATTTTATATGCATGCATAATGTAATAGTTTGCCTGAAGGAAGCCTGTTCTACTACACGTTCTTTGGAGTTAGCACACCACGTTCGAAGGAGTAAGCTTCACACGGCAAAGACCTTGAACTTACACGAGCATTGCGAATGCAATAATATCAGGTTCCTATCGGAGCTAGTTGATTGAGTAGCCACATAAACAATGGATTGAAGCGTCGGTATTGAACATAACAATTTCGAATTCTCATTTGATATATCCAGGCGCTATATTGTGATTGTTGGCAATGAGAAATCTGAGCTACAATACGAGCAGCATATCAAATAACTTCAGCACATATCTTGTGCTCGCCCTCTTGTGTACCATAGACAAACAGTATGTGCTGTGGATGAGGGTTCACTTTTGATAAGTATAACTCTGATGTGCTTTGTTTCTCCAAGTTTCAAATCCCGACGAGAAACAACAAAAGTCTCCAGGTGTTTGCGAGGCCAATAAACAGGTGTGCTTTTGCTCAACTCACAGTTCTTACTTTTGAATGCACGAGCAATCACAGCGTTTCGTGAATCACTACTGACTGCTGGCAACAGACAAATGTGCCAAAAATGGAATAGATTGAGACATTTAGTAGTTTATAAGCTCTTGGCCAAATGACGGTGATGATTGGTTCTGCTTGGTCTGACATTCGTTAACCGACGACCAACATTGAACAAATACACTATGCGTATAAAGCATTGAGCTGCACGTCAGGGCTGTAGAGATATGATTAGACATGAGAGGACATAGTAAGCGTCTTTGTCATCCCGAATGCAAAAATGATATCCTCGAAAAGATGTCGCCTCGCACCACGAAAGCAAAGATATTAACATATATCATACATATAATGACATATATATCATTTGCCTCAGTGATCACACAGTTCTCTCTGATACATGAACTGTAGATCGCAACTCGGTTGTTTCTGACAGACGTGCAGTAGAAAAAAAGCTGGACCTTTTATTCTCGATGACAACATTTGAGGGACTGAGCTAAGTGCGCAAATGTTATCCACGACATGGACGTTGTGCACTTATAGGGGAACACTGAGCCTTCGCCCACTGCTTATTTGATCAGGACGGAAGGGGGGTTCTAAGCTACACAGGCGCAGGTGTATTCATGCACTTCCGTTATTGTCTCATTTCTGTCCGTAGGGCGCAGTTGAGCGTCAATTTGAAGGCTTGAGGCTTTTGTATGACGAACCATCGATATAATTCAGTGCAGAAGAAGAGCACACCATGATTGGCACATGGTGAGACAAATTTTAATTAGTGTAAATCCGATTTTTACGATTTTTAAATCCACACAATTCATGTTTTTTGCAATGGAGCTTCAAAAACTCCAAATTAGAAGTCATAACTCCACAAGAGGAAGAAAGGTTGTTACTGCCGACCCAAATTTAATCTATAAGTGTGAATAATATATTTCGAAGGGTTTGCATATCGAAAGTTATTGCAATTGAGTTACTATCACACAAATTGCGCTGCCTACACCCGCACTGTTTGTCTGATGATGTAGACACATTAACCTATCTGGATTCATAGGCATTTTCCTTATTATCAAGATTGCGTTATTTTTTTCCTGGAGGTGATCAATTGTAACAGCAACATCTATCACCTATATCATTACATCAAGGCCCATGCTTCACATATTATTGTTATAACTGATGATGGTCTCGGCATATACACACTTTTTCATCTCTCTATTGTTTGTGTTGAAGTGCGGTTGAATTGGTGAGGTAAATGGCCTCTAAGATAACAGCTGTGATTCAACAGTTGGTTTTCAATAGCATAGTTTGCGTCAAACACAAACAACCAACACACCTGTTATTGCGGTGAAAATAGTAATATGCTAATCAACATGTATGCATTAAATTAATGTCGAAACATTAGTTGGTGTCTGTGTTGTCAGCATGTGGAATCTATCTGCAAGAAGCTATTTTCTCTTGAACCAATATAATTAAATTTTAATGGAGTTTGAGTAATTTGTGATAGTTTGATACGTAAACGTGCAATATCAGAGAATTATACTAATGGGATGAGGCCTCAACAAAGTAATCTAAACTATCTTTGATAGAAGAGTTTTGCTTTATTCATTGCAATGATTGGCCTGATTTTGGTCGCTTTCGTGATGCGCCATTTATAATGAATTACAAACCTAGAAACGGTTCTTGAGGAAGAAGAGAAACTATTTGTCACTTTCAACGCTATTGCACTCACAAAGAGCAAAATTCTAGGTGATGACTTAGTGCAATCAACCGTTATACGGTTGAAAACATATAAATGGGCATCCCACACATAGATGATGATGCAATAAAAGGCCATATGTGTAGCCAGAGTAACTACCGGCGCGAGCTTAAACAGACATACCTTGAGAAACGCTAGTATTGAACAGCAAATTCGTACGTTGAAGAACATGAGGGTGTCAAGATTGGGTATTTAGATCGCTTCATGTAGAGGTAATCAACAGTTTAGCGGGTAAGCGGTCCCTGTTCAGCATAACTAAGTAGATGTTCCACCTTAGGGATGAAGTAACCCTGAAATGATTGACTCCCGATCATTAGATATCAATATTCCTCGATGGCATAGGTTTGAGTAGTCACGACCTACGTAGGCAAAGACAACGCCGCCCATGCTCTGTATCCTATTAAAGTTGTCTAGCATTCTAATAATTTGAAAGTTTGTTGAATCACCGTATCCTGGATTTAATAAAGTATTACGAATGATCAATTTTACCAAAATACAATGCCTCTAGGTTACTTATTCATTTCGTATATAATTGCAGATATTACTTTTATGTCCATGTGGATTGAACATTCGCTTACCTTAGACTTTTCAATATCGACATGCCAATCCAGTTCGAGTAATCTTCCTTTGTCTGTCTCCAGTAGGTGATATTGTCAGACTTCACTAGCAGCTTGCGTTTTCTGTCATGCACAGAATTCCCAACTTTCACAAACTGTGCTCCTCGGTAGGGTTGTCTCAGGAGTAGCTGACTTGGTGTAGTGGACCGTTAAATTGAACTGGTATTGGATAACCGACATAAAATGCAAGTGCACTGAGCTGCTTTAAGATATGTATTTGCCATCACAACTGAACGTTGTTTGAACTGATAGGCATTGCTGCAGCGATGTGACCCATGGTGCTACGGTCCGACTTACCAACCCTGCTGATATATGTTGTGACATAAAGACTAGCTAGATGAGAATTAATAGAGACATTTTGTGTATGCTTTCAATACAGATATTGAGTGATGTATCATTTGTCCAACCATATGTTAACTTATTTGTATCGTCCTTTTTAAGTTAATGTCCGGGGAAGTAACAAATTTGGAATACATATATGCGGTAAGTGCTTTCCCGGGGGTAATGGTCCTGCCTTCACCATGAGTAAAAATTTAGCAGCCGATATTGGTTAACACCTTTATATATTATTTTTTTGCAGCGATGAATAATTTGTATTTGAATTGAATGCAATGTTTTAAGGCACAGTTTAATCTGATATGGTTCGACACTCTTTCTCTTTAGATCATTAGAAACCCATAATTAATCATCCATCATGTTCTATATTCGTATTGTTTCTATAGCCCGAGACCAAGCACTTTGCAGCCACAGGTTTTAGGACCGTTATCTTATAGATTACAGTGTTTCTTACTAGATTCTTCATGTTTATGCTGCCATACTCAGTTCCGTCTGAGTCGGTACGATATTATCTATAGATGCCGGTAAGGCAATTATTGTATACAATTAAGAGACGTCTTAAGCGATGACATGAAAGGAATATAATGTGAAATAGTAAATGTTTGTCAACCAGTCAGACAATTAATCAGCCA
>CM067356.1:72929643-72984643 GCA_034190875.2 Urechis unicinctus
TATTTCCGGTTTTTCTCAAGACGATATCAATGTTCTACTTAATTTTATTTGCACATTATGATGGCACCCCACGCTTTGTTAAATGATTGCACCTGAACTTGATCGTCATAAAATATCTGTACAACGAGTGCGAAATAAATGCTATTATTATTATTATAGTATTAATGTACATAAATATGTATTTCCGTATGTATGTTTGCATGCAAGCATTCCTGTGTTTTCATTAATGCAATGGTTGGGGAACAAACAGAGTAATGGATGAAGTGACCGCTCATTAACGTGGTGTGTATGTCCGAGTTACAATATGTGTGTGTTTTTCGCTGCGTGTTTTGGTTCGCATACTCGTCAATAAGACTCGCGTGTGCCTGATATATAGATAAATATATATATATATATATATATATATATATATATATATATATATATATATATATATATATATATATATATATATATATATATGTATATATATATATATATATATATGTGTGTGTGTGTGTGTGTATGTAATGGTGCAATAGTGCAATATTGTACTATATAGATATATATATATATAGATATATATATAGATATAGATATATATATATATAGGTAGATATATATATTTATTTATACATATATCTATATAGATAGATAAATATATACCCTCTCTATATATCTCTATATATATATATATATATATATCTCTCTATATATCTCTCTATCTATATATATATATATATATATATATATATATATATATATATATATATATATATATAGTACACTATTGCACTATTGCACTATTACACGTTCTTTGGAGCAAGCTCACCATGTTCGAAGGAGTAAACTTCCCACGTGAAAGGCCTTAAAAAATTTAATGCATATATATAGAATCATCATCACTTGAAATTAAAAAGGGAGATTGTGATCGGTTCAATCAAACCAATGAAGCGGATATATAGTACCAACATTAAACACATCCGCTGTGCAAATAATAGCATTGAGCTGAAAGCTCAGGGCTGTAGAGATAAGATAAGATATGAGAGTACACAGTAAGCGTATTTGTCATCCTGACTGCGAAAATGATATCCTCGAAGAGATATCGCCTCGCATCACGAAAGGTGCTGCTACCACAATGATAGTAACATCTATCATACATATAATTGCATATATATCATTTGCCTCAGTGATCACACAGTCCCCTCTGGTACATGAGCTTGTAGATCGCCACTTGGTTGTCAATGACAGACGTGCATTAGAAAAAAGCTGGACCTGGTCGTCGTTTTGTTCTCGATGACAACATTGGAGGGACTGAGCTAAGTGCGCATTTGTTATCCACGACATGGGCGTGGTGCGCTGATAGTGGAATAAGAAGCTGTCGCCCACTGCTTATTTGATCAGGACGGACGGGGCGTGCTAATGTATCCATGCACTTCCGTAATAGTCTCAGTTCTATCTGTGGGGCGCAGTTGAGCGTCAATTTGAAGGCTTGAGTGTTTTGGATGACAAACCATTTATAGAATTCAGTACAGAAGAAGCGCACACCATGATCGGCACAGAGTGAGACAGATTTGAATTAATTTAAATCATATTTTTACGCTAATTGCAAATCTATACAACGCTGTTTTACGGAGTGGAGCTTCTTAATGTTGAAGACATATCTCACCTAGTAGGGAAATGGTTGTTACTGCCGACTCAAATGTAATTATTGAGCGTGGATAACATCCATGTTTCTAAATATATTGTGAATGGTTTGCCTGTCGAAAGATATTCCAGTTGACTTGTAATCACACAAATTACCCCCGCAGTGTTTGTCTGATTATGTTAAAACATGCACCTATCTGTCGGTAATCACAGCGAACGCTGAAAAGCATGAAACGAGCATTTAATTTCCAAGCGCATTACGCGCAATGTTGGACAACTGCAGGTCGATGTCACCTATATCAATAAAGCTTACAAGATGACGGGAACTCTAGCAGCCATACTATGATGACAGAAATATTTAGAGACATTACATGGTTATGGTACAATATTTCAGGCCAGAGACCGCTTCAATTCAGAATCTGACCGCATCGAGGACGATACAATGCCGGCGGGACAGATGATGTACATGGTTGCAGAAATGGTTGTGAAAGGAGAAGCCGGGACAATATCGGACATTGGGCATTACATCAAGGCTATCCTCCGCATATTATTGTTATAACTGACAAAGGTGTCGTCAGGTACATGATCATGGTGCAAATGACTTCTAAGTTAAAAGCTGTGATCCAACAGCTGGTTTTGAATAGCATTGTTTGCGTCAAACGAAACAACAAACACACCTGTTTTTGCGGTAGAAATAGCAATATGCTAATCCAAATTATGCAAACGTTCAGTGTCAGAGAATAAGTCTAATGGAGCGTTTGTTTGGGCTATAATGTATGTAAATGCTATGGGAATGATTCCTCTACCAATCAATGCTAATTAACCCAAAAATATCTCGGATGGAAGAGTTTTATTTTATTCATTGCAATGATTGGCGGGATTTTGGACGCTTTCATGATGCACCATTGATAATGAAAATTACAAAACAGACAGCAACGAGTCTCAAGGAAGCAGTGAAAATATTGAACACTGTCACATTAGTGAGCAATGTCTAGGAGAAAAACTCAGTGCAAGCAACCGTTATGCAGTAAAAAAACATATAGACGGGCATTCCACACATAGGTGATGATGCTATTAATGACATTTTGTGTGGCCAGATTAAGCACTGGCGCGAGCTTGAGCAGACTTACCTTTAGCAATGCCTGTCATGAATAGCAAATTCTTACGTTGAAGAACATGAAGGTGTCAAAATGGGGTATTTTTATCGTTCCATGCAGCGGTGATCAACCATTCAGCGGGTATGCGGTCTTTGTTCAGCATACCAAGTAGATGTTCCACCTTATGTGTATAGTCACTTTGAATTGAAAGTGAATGGCTTGGAAAAGCAAAATGTGTCAAAATGCACTTAATGGGTGTACTTAACAAAAAGGGAGTTGGTGTGCGTGTTGACGAATCGCCTCTTGTACATGTCACTGTATGTAAACTTGCCTTTAGGTATACATTCATTGATTGTTGAATGTATGCGTGTAAATATTGTTGAGTTAGTACATTCCAGTACTAATGCGTTTCGGTGTTAGTGATGTGCATCTATTTTGTCTCTAGTATGTGAGATGTGTGCTTTTGCGTGCTTTTGGTGCGAGTGCAAACTTTGTCCATATCTATTATCTCTATAACTATTAACAGAAGTAAATCAGCTATGCATAATCTATGTTTCTTAGCTCTTGCACTGGTGTTTGGGATACAGCAACTTCAGCTTGGGTAGGAGTTGCATTTCAACAGCATAAACGCCACCTGACTAGTGACACACTCTTGGAAATCTACCAGGGTCTGAATCTATTCCTAACGATCTATTTTGTATTAATCAGATGCGAGCAACCAAGCGACCAAGAACATTAAAATGTCAGGTGGTGGTTAATACCATCCACAAATGCGGCAGCTTTGCAATTGAGAGGACCACAGCTGGGGACATAGTAATTTAATAACCATTCTGTGTGGGTCGATAATGTAATCTGTTTCCCGTCGAAATTTACGAGAGCGTGTTTGGTTCCATGAAATGGCAAGGGTGTGCTGGAAATGTTCTTTTAAAACGAAAGGTTATCAATCGATATTTATCCTGATATCAGATTTGCGCAGGACTTGATTATCGGTGAAGGCTATCCATTGTCGTCAAATCGATAAAACAGGGAAATGATAGCCATATTAAGAACTCCACTACGTATTCTGATTTGCTCAGAATGAGAGGTACACAAGATATTCACCGGTACCAGGGCTCGTGCTGCATATATATGGTGTAATTTTAGATATGTGCACTTCGCACAGGATATTAAAAGATACGGCTTTATTGCTGCAGATTACTTATATAGGTGCATCCTGAAATCAAATTACCAGAACACTTCGTGTGGCTTATCAGCATGCATAAAATTACATAGTTTAACTGTAAGAGCTTACATGTTCGTTTTAACTCAGGTAGAATCAATCAGCTGGTGCCAAGTGACGTGTGATCCATGTGCGACCACCACACTCTTATTGTAATCATATGTGAGTTTGGCCAAACAGCGCTTCCGCAACAACAGCCATGAAAATTTACCTTGTTATCGGCTGGAACTAGTTCTAAACGTCATTCATAGTTTATTAATTTTATACGTATTAAGTTCGCAGTGAGACATAAAAACTGAGAAGGCACGGTAATGACGACGTGTAACATGGCACTTAGTTGCAGTCAGAGATATTCGCATTTCGGTGAGGTCCCCAATGGTTACGATTATATGCGAATGTACTAATTAGGCTAGACAGTAGCCATCCTGTTGATTTGTTTCGCCATACATACAATTCACAGGTACGGCATGAAGCTTTAGTCAGATGTAAACCGACAAATCCGATCATAAGATTTTACATTTTATTCAATGTTGCAAGAAGGATTGCATCAAGTTGAGGTGAACTCTGCATATTTGAGTGCAACAGCAATGAGTATATCTGCTGTGATGCTATATTCGGCGATTACATTATTCTAGCTTGAATATACACAAGCATCCATCACGACTGACACACCAGCCACTGTGCTACAAACCCGTCACATACCATTCATATTTCACTTCGAACGTACTTACGACGGTTTGTTGCTCTCATCCATCCCGATTGATGTGGGATATTATTTTCAGGCGGGGCATTGTCTGTGAAATACGGTAAAGGTGACCTTGGTACCGACGGAAACATTAGTTGTACTTGGCAATTTTCCAACGTGTGTACAACCCAAGTTTAATATTGAAATTGCTCTAGCCATCATTCCACACAACAGTGCCTCATGTGAAAAGATTATAAAGACAGAGTTACTGTCCGTTTACACGTAAGAACAGAGTATTATAAAGCGACAATCACTGAGAAACTGTACGGATGATGCAGAGGGCTACAAATAAACAAATGCACGAAATACCACCCATCCTTTAAGGGGTTATGTCTGAGAATGGTTTTGCTTAGTGCGAGGCCGGGGCATGTAGTGTGTTGCGACAGACGTAATTGTACGTTGGTCAATATTTATATCGCTATATATGCTAATAGCGCCATCATTGGAGTTTGTTTTCACTAGCATATTATCATCTCACGTTGAAGACTCGTGGATTACTGTTGCGAGTTATGCCACCCAAACACTTGCACGAATGTTGTTCCCGCAATGCCACGCAATGTGTCGTGCCAATGAGTAAAGTAATGAGTAAAGTCTTCGTGAACGAGCGTGAGGAGTGTGTAAAGGGTGCGGGGGTGCGTGCCATGTCGTAGAGAGAATTTATATATAACAAGATGTCACCCGATGGTATTCAACCAGTTACAAGAGGGTGGAAGTGTTGGATTCATATAAATCTTTACTTCATAATAAGATTTTCCTATTTCTGCCATGAGTTCATCCTTGTTATCAGCTAGTCCAATATATATCATCCAATAATTACGTGAACTAGTTGACGGGCTAACTAGCTGCCAAACAAGCATGAAAGAATTATATTCATATGTCCACCAGGGGGAGAAATACTATGTATTTCGGGCCACAACATACAGCTGAACGGCTCATCCACAAGGTGCGAGGAAATAGCCTGTTTAATTAGGTCAAGTACTCGACTATGTAGTCGATCTTGATCCAGCATATCAATGTTATTCGTCGATAAAATAAAACTAAGTATTTCACCACATATCAAAGAAAATGAACAGTTCGGTGTAGTATTGCATGATGTCATCTGTAAAATCCTCCGGATCGATCGATCAAGCTACGGTTCAGAATCGGAGGGCGCTTGCTGGGAAGAAGAAAACCTTAGAAAACCGCCATACCGAAAATGCGGAGCGCCACGTCACTGCAGTCTATGGAGGATTATATCTACCTCCTGTCAATAACCATAGGACTGATCCCGGTCAACGTATTCACGTCAGCTTGCAAAATGATGTAACACGAGATAGAAAGGGTTAGTGCTAATGAACGCTGCATTAGAGCAATATCGTACATCCGGCAATCTCCATCAATCTAGAAGATAAATAATGGCGTGGGTAGGCGTAGTTGTATCCATTTCGAAGAAAAAGTCTCTCACTATTGTATGTTTGCACGAAGATAATTAATCAAAAACTAATATGCATCTAATCACTTTTCACACTATTTCATCATGGTGGTAATGTGGGCATTATTAAAAAAAGTAGATGTCATATTGCTAACAAAGTACATATCGTATGCAATGAAGATGTGTATGATACAAAACAGTAGTCACTTCGCTTTCTTTGCTAGATACGCCATGATGGAAGTTAGTCTTACTACTAGAGGTGCATAAAGAAGTAATGAAAAAAACATCAGGTAAGCATCGTGGATTTGCCCCTATGCTCAATGTCAGATACGCAGCCGCCCGTTGGTCGACGAATAACGACACGGATCATTGTTAACCGACCTAAAACGCCGGCATTTGGATTGATTGAATATCATTATACCAGAGCGATATCGTTCACTACTACTATAATATTATTCACATGCCATCCTTATGCCATGATCTATGATCCGGGAAAGTATTAAAGTAGTTAACGGGTTCGTCCAATCTCACCGCTGGAAATCCGGCTTAACGTCAATCTAATCGCTAGTTTTATGCCTTTTCACGAGATCAAATCACGTCGGTACCAGTATGTCAAATGGGATAAAGTATCTTTATCAAATAAGACGGGATTGACACAATCTCAGTTTGAATAAATTTCGATAGTTCTATATTAAGTGTGATTATGAAGGTATATTTCAATGCATAATTTTCTGATCCGTGTATGTTTTGTCACGATTAATATGTAGCCGCCCTGTGATATGAGGTCGAATATATGTTTACCGGATATGGACGTCTGCGTTAATCGCTGCTTTACGCCAAGCTTAAGGATTATATTGGATAAACGCTTTTGCTTGCCACATGCGTTTTACATAACACTACGATCATGTTAGTTCATAACTTAACGCCAAACCAAACGTAATGATGGAAAAAGCTAATTACATAAGGTGAATAATACGGCAAAGGCGTCACATGGTCGAGCTGCATCTCGCTAGATATATAAGCCATAATCGGTACCTATTTATAACCCCCGTATAATGGGAAAATACCCTTGTCTCTTTGTATTTGGTTTTGTTCCCTGGATACTGTTGTCTAGACACAGAAGTTTAAGAATGAACGTGGTTCCCCTTTGTGACTGATACGCTCCAATTGGCTGGCGATTATCCAATAGAGCAGGGGTGAGGCTTGGGGTCAGCCACCTGGAAAAGGTTTAAACGTTATTGCATAAATGACGAGCGCTCTTATGCAGATTTTATTCACACTTGTACGGAACCGCCGCGGAACGGACGTTAATACGTGGGGCAGTGTGACGGTAATTGCCGTGAGATCTACTTTGTTATGGTAAGTACTTCTTTCAGAATAAAGACCAACACACCTTTAAGTACGGTGGACGGCAATGGAGAATGCCCAGAAGATAGTCACATGTGTTAGTAATGGTTCGAAAAAGCGCGTTTTCTCCATTTGCATTAAAACTGGACACAAAGCACTGATCGTTTCCTACTGCCATCTCGTCCTAGAAGCTTGTGTCAATTATCCCAAATACTGGGCCACTTACAGCATGATAACTGGGCCAGGGGCTGCTTGTCACAATAACAAACCACCTAAGCTACTTCCGCAACGTAGTGTGCCAATTAAATGTTAGGTGGAAAGTAACACCCACAAGGTAGTCTGCGAGGTACTGTAAATCCTCGAATAACTGCTATGGTTGACGCGGCGTTAATGTCATTGCTGAGGGGATCAAATAGCGTAAGGTAGCAATGGTTGACTGGCATTGTGGACCATTTGTAATTGTCAAATTAAGAAATATGCCAAATATTTGGTAACAGGTTATCCAAAATGTCACAAGAACATTAGGTATTGCTTTAAATGCCTGTTCTGAGTTGTTCGTCGATGATCATGCGTAATTATAGATCAAAGGCACTTGCCCATTCCCTTTTAAACGAGCGGCACAGTGTGCTTACTGCAACGCAAGTTGCTAATGTATTAGTTTCGTATGAACATACCGACTCTCACTGCAACCTTTGACTTATGCCTCCGCGTCTCCAATGTTTATCATTACAGTGGGAAATTGCTTGTCCTGTTGACTGCATATACAAATTACCTGGCGCAAGTGCAATATAAAATCAGCACTGCGACCGATAAACTGTAATAAACACCGAATTGCAACCATTGTCGCCACATTGATAGTGTTTCTACCGTCAACGTTAGTCGCTTTTGGACACGTGGCAAAATATTAATGGCCCAACTTTTGGTCCAAGAAGTGCAATATGAATATAGGTTTGGTGATTTAAAGAAGAGAGGAGAGATGTCTACATTTACATAGAAAAGGGAGGCCAACTAACTGCGCTCACACAAGCTTCGTGTTTAGCTGAAAGCGGGTTCGGTTGATTTGACAATATGATGAGGCTTAAATGTCAGGCTTCGAATGCAATTACATCTGGATAATCTATCTTACCATTGCAATCAATGCTGGTACTGGGTAACGCGGTCAATCTGAACAGAATCTAGTTTATGTTCTCCCCTACTGCCATGCTCCACGTGTCATTGCTAACCCATTGCTGGTTGGACTAGGGATCGATAAAGGGGCAGGTAGTGGTGAATGACAACGTAAAATTCGATTGCCAGGCAATAAAGCAAGCCACAGCTTGCAATTGAATTCATATTCTTGGTTGGTCGAATAATGTGATCAATTTATCGTCAATTTTCACGAGAGCAAGCTAGGTTTTTTGCCTAGTCAAGCGCATTCCCACAATGCTTCATTTAATCGAAATTCATGGTGGTTATCGGGTAAGTTTAGGTCTATATTGCCTGTGAAGGCATATGTTATCCAAGGTAATTCAAGGGTGTGCAAGAGTTCAACATAAGCCAAAATGACGATCAAGGTATTCGTGTGTGTTCAGAGAGAGTAATACAATTAGGGATATATATGAGTTACAGTGTCTATACTAAAAGGTTAACGAAAACGGCTTGAACGCCATAAACATGTCATGACGACGCGCGTTGTCGTGATTAAGTCACTGTCTCTTAAAAGTCTCATAATGGACCAGAACTAAGCGAAAATCGTTTAAGGCCATCGCCGCTTATGCAGATAGCGAACATATATATATATATATATATATATATATATATATATATAGATAGAGATATATATATAGATATATATATATATATATATATATATATATATATATATATATATATATATATATATATATATATATATATATAGATATATATATATCTATCTATATATATATATATATATATATATATATATATATATATATATATATATATATATATATATATACTACTTTAAGGGAGGGTGGCGCGACGTGTAACATGGCACTTAGATGAGGTCAGAGCTTCCTTCGTTATTGCCATATCTCGAGGGATCTCAGATTAAATGTATGTGAACCAACAAAATATAGCTATACAATATCCGTTTTGCTTATCATCTGTTTATCACCCACGACCCACAACTGTGAATTAGGGATTGAAACAATCAACAAGTCCGACGACAAGTCCGACAACAATTATGAATCAAGTATTCCTGGTGAACCATGAATATCTGAGTATATCTTGCGTTAGCCTAATTTTCGCAGTGACATCATTCTAGCGAAAGTGTATAAAACATTCACTTGTGATTCTCAATCCAGTAATTATGTTACTTTACAATCTCGTGTCTCCAAGATTCACTCCAGGCTTGATGCCGCTTGGTTGCTCTCATTCATCACGTTTATCAATAATGGGTTCGGGATGTATAGATATGACGAAATACCAAAGATATATGCAGCGATAATCGGTCCACAAAAGCAAAACTACCGTTATGTAACTTTCTAGGCTGAAAACGAGCGTCTTTTATGGTCTGTGCAGTTATTAACAGATTCAATATAACACGGCTAGGCGTGTATGTGAAATTTCGAGAACGATGTACGGAAGTCATTCTCTAGAAACACCATCATTTGTTGAGCCGCTTTGCTACCATATGGATTTGCGAGGACCTTGAGAACTATGCGCGTGATCTTTCTACAACTATCCACTACGAAATAATGTATTTCACGGATAGCTATCTTAACTTCCATATCCAGACTGACAATAGGTGCATATATAAATAAGCAAACTGTCACTGAATCGATGGTCTTTCTATTTATTTTAGAATTAAGGTTGAGGAGTTTATGAGCCTTTGCATTCTCACATTTCTCACAACGATAGCATGGAAACAATGTTTTGATAAAGCTTGAAGATGACGACCCACATATAATTTATTGCGGCCATATATATCGGTAGCCGAGCAATATATGGCTTTCTCTGGATGAAATGAAGTGCGATATATTGGTAATGGGTAGGTCTACGGCGATGTTTTTACTTTGACTGACCATTAGAATATATACGATATCTGGAGTATGACACAATTGTGGATTCCTGTAAACGATGTATACTTTCCATATTTGCTTGCGTTATGTGAATCAGGTAATCGGTAATGGGTTCGGGCTCGTTGATAAACCAATCAATACCAGCTCAAACGTTTAGATGTTCATACTGAATATAGACTCCTCACTCGCTCCTGTATCTGATTTGGTGTAATGACTTGAACGAAAAATATTCGGAAAAACCTTTTAAAATTAAAATACAGCGTTATATATTCATAAATACTTATGCCCTTTGCGACTGATAAAACAGGTATAATATTTCTTATATCCCTTCAGTAGGCCCACTTTTAACGTGAATTAAACAATATTTATACCGAGAACTTGATATTCGAAACAATTTCGGAATTTTGAGTCCCTATCGGATCATTTTCCTCATTCTGCGATCCATTAGTCAGACATCGACAGCAACTGGCGTTTCCGAGCAATATTAACTGCATTTTCCAAATGTATTGGTTGCCATATCTGCGGTCCCCAGTAAGGTTTGCATTGCCGTGCAATGACATATTTTCTTTAACCCACAATTGGTAATTGGTTTGTTCAAAATGGAGTACAGAGGTATTGAGTCACAATCGTCCTCATATATCTATATTGCAGTGTCACCTCGCTATGAAAAGGGACATAAATCAGGGTTAATCATAATGTTTTCCTTACATTGCTTTCAACATGTCGTTGTAAGAAGATATCTTACTGGTCCTTAATCATAATATGGGTATAAACCCAAATTTAACGTGACCCTAATGTAGTAAGCTCTGCGTCACATATGCTGGCGATATAGAATAACGAAGAGGTGTTGTTACCCACATGTGGCAATGGGTGTCTTCTGAGTGGACAATGACAACAATGGGGCGTCCTTCCGTCATATAGTACTGCATCGCTCAGTAATTACAAGTGACATAACCCCTGTGTTCATTTTAGTTTCGATTCAATACATGAAAGATATATTTGTCAGATATGATTTACCTCGATGCTTTTAATAACGCAAGTCGATAATTGAAATATAGATGAGAATTACAACCAAACGATATCTAACACATTCGGTCGATAACTAATGTTGCAGTTCCTAATGAACTCATAGCATATGAATCCAAGAGAATCGTTGTACTGCCCAAATATTGGAAACGTTATGCGTTGCTGTTTATGCTTTCCTCAGAGGAATCAAAAACCTGTTTAAATGATCGCATTGATGAAATGCAAACAAGACGTACTGACGCTAGCTTGCCACATTTTACAACATCTACGGCTTAGAGGAACATAATGTTAAGTGAACTGACGTGGTCGGTATATCGCAAATACGACCAGAATTGTTCATATTTATTAGCATATAATCATCTTTAATTCTAAGTTAAAGGTAAATATGGACGCTGCTAGGTAACTTACAAACGTGGATCCATGCCTGGCATCAACTTTCGATGCAAAATGATCACGTTCGATGGAGACAGTTATTGGGGATTGTTACACGCGCAATACCTGCAGTAAAATTACTAATGTCACAAACGATGTGCGCTCTAACTGAATTACAGTGCCTTGGCTATTGATAGCACGTAGCTCTAACGCTATGATTATATACGTAGACATAGGATAGTTTGAAGAGACAATAAACTTAACATAGGTACTCTTTACTCATCGAATCACTACGGTTGACTATAATCTCTCACTACTTCATTTCGGTATTAATAAGTACAAAACATACAGAACTATCTGATTGCAAATGAAGCCTTTACTTAAATGCATAGAATGGGCGAGGATTTGCGGCCTATAGCGCACCTATGTGGTGGAGCTGCATATTCATTTTCGCTCATTAGTCATTTTAAGTACATAGGTTCACCTACGCAAGTCTTAATTATCACAGCTCCTGCTTTGCATGGAGCAGAAGCCGACAGTGAAGGATACGTTGTAAAGTGCTCTCGTATTGTGCTATCGCTATTCCACACAAAAGCCTGATATAAACGAACACACGATGTGCATTCCATTTATGTACTTAGAAGAGGTATTAGCTGCTCATCGCTTGTCGGAGTATACCCGGCTCTGAATGAACGCACATGCAAGGCAGAAATCAACATACATTGGTTACAAAGAGGTTTAGCAGAACAAATTTTCATCAGTTAAAATATTTTAGTGCTGCTGCATAGCGTCATATGCCGAGTCCTAGCCATATTTGATGGATTCAACTCCCCCATAAACCACTTGTTTCATACATTGAGTAATGTGATATGAGCGTTTTGTTGCAGACAACAACAATGTGATATGTCAGCAGCGATGGATAAAGAGGATTGTTATGCTACTTTTCCAACTTAACATGCTTTTGACGTTATCATTTAATATTCATTGCATTTCTTTTTGTCAATTTGTCAAATCTAAAACTATCGTTAAGTCTTCCTTTGAGGTTTTTATCTAATTTAATTTAGATAAAAGTTTACTGGGTAACTTAGGAAACCGACCTTAGAAAACAAAGTATCGATAGAGTACGCATATGCAACAAAAATGTTAACCTATGCTGCAGTCTAATATTGCCCGCTAAGCAGTGAAACTAGAGAATAGCGATTCACCTTACTGAAAATAGCGTATGAGCCTGCTAATATGTCTGGCGATCACAGAATGGTTTTGCATTTGTCATCGTTTTGCATGCAATCATCCCATGGTTAAAGCACGGTTGAATGTGACATTCCTCACCCTATAAACGTTCGTCAGTCTCAAACGCCTACGCATTTCCCGAACTCATTTAGCAATACAGCTTACAGTGACGTTCGCTTAGCTGCTAGAATAGCATTCAAATGGTGCCAGTTAGGACGAGTCTACAGTCGCGAGCAAGATTTGACACAGAGAAGGATATACAGCCTTTAAATAGTATTGATTGTGCGTTGGTCACATTTACATCGCTAAATATATCAATACAACCTGAATGGGTCTTTTTTGCTCAATCTGGGAGTAATGATCTAGGGTACTACGATTTATGTAAATAGATTTGCTGCCCAATTTACAGACCTACAATTCCATCTGTGCTTGACTATAACGGGCTTTAATTTTGTTTTGAATTCAGTGAGATATAGTACACCGCTACATAACGAACTGAGCATATTTTTGCATTTATGTCAAGCACTTATCTAATTGCAACAATGAGCCCTGGGCCAATAGGGCAACATAGTCGAACACCGAATAGCTGGTTGCAGAAACATCAATGGGATGGCACAATAATCTCTATGCTATTCTGCAAAACATTGGGTATAAAAAAGTGGAAAATATTTCTGTTAACGTGACGCAACTGTTACAGAAGCGGGAAAAGCAGCTAACAAATACTAAACATTGTTTAATTACGCATTAACACAAAAGTTCGTTTAGGATTCGCATTAATACTAAAACCATGAAAAACCGTTGACTTTTTGCAGATGATCGTTAAATGTCTACAATACACAAATCATATGTCTAGGAACATGGCACCTTGATTTCCACGATCATTGCCATTTAAATCAAATTCTAGAATAACTAAATGACATGCTGGCTAAACAACATATATGGTCATTGATATCAATGTACGATTCCATAGCATATCTCTTCCAAATTAAACAAAAGACGTCGTTTATTTGTATTCATGGAATGTCTAAGCTTTAAATTAAGAATTAGTCAATTCTAAGAGACTCGCAACGGGTAATACTACTGTGATATTTATGGTCTTATTAAAGGCCTGTATCGTTCTTTAGCAATAAACATTGGTTAAGAAGAATGTTAAACCGACCATGGGGCAGTCAAAATATAAGTATGACTAAAACATTTGTAATTCGTAATGCTAAGTAGAACTAGCTGCTTTACGTTTCCAGCAGCAGTATCATATTTAAAATGAGTGTACATCTATTCATATAGTCACATAAAACAATGGTTTGATTAACTTCTTTACCTCTCTTAGAAACTTTACTTTATTTAATGCTGGCACTTGTGACACACGCAAATTTACTGGTTGAGGTGATGCTGGCATCTGAAATACGTAATGGTTTATTTGCATTAGTTGTTGAACGTACATTGTTAGTACTGTAGTCGGTATTTAGATGTTTTGAAGGACCTAAAGTATTAACTAATCTGAATATTTACCCAGTCTTTTAAAGAACGAATAGACATCAAATCCACTGTATGTATGTATGTATGTATGTATGTATGTATGTATGTATGTATGTATGTATGTATGTATGTATGTATGTATGTATGTATGTATGTATGTATGTATGTATGTATGTATGTATGTATGTATGTATGTATGTATGTATGTATGTATGTATGTATGTATGTATGTATGTATGTATGTATGTATGTATGTATGTATGTATGTATGTATGTATGTATGTATGTATGTATGTATGTATGTATGTATGTATGTATGTATGTATGTATGTATGTATGTATGTATGTATGTATGTACGTGACAGGCGAATCACACTTCATGTGATATATCTTGATCCGTTGTTATTCCGTTCTCAGTGGGGATACTCCAACCACAAGAGTCAAATGCTGTTTAATAATTCACAAATACCGTCAGATAATGGATGGAGAGAAGTCAAACATATCACGCGAAAACAAGGACGTAACTTGAATAAATATTCGTTGCATCAAACTTAACGACGCTAGTATTAAAGTTTAACGTGACGAGGACAAATTTTTCACAATATTGACGAATAATAACCAGTCATTTATTATATCATTCTGCATATTGTTCGATAATTTTAGCAATTGTTGATAAAGGACTTGACTTTCAAAGCAATTGGTTACCATGCTGAGTAAAGCTGATCACAACTTGTTAAATTAGCCATCTTCTAAACAAAACGTGCCTCTTTGATGGGTTATGATATCCCGTCTGTAATGTTTCTCATCCCTACAGATCTCCACTGAGGATCCTTTAAAACAACCGTGTGATATTTATATCCCGAATCAATTATCATCCCATCATAACGTTACTAGGTAAATGGAAAACGTACGTTTATATAGCCGTCAATATATACGTGAAGCATTAGGAAAAGTCGAGGAAACATTGTCTCTTTGCCAATTTAAAAACATTGCCATTCGACACCTCACATGAATAAACATGACGTATTGTCTCGCCAGTGTGTTAACCTGTAAAACAACAATCGAGCACAGGTGATACACAAATATATTGTAGCAAGTGAACACCTCAGTTGAACTTCTTACATATACTTTACTCTACTTTGAGTTGTACTTGTTGAGGTGAAGCTGGCATGTGAAATATGCAATGGTTTATCTGCATTTGCTGTTTAACGGAATAATTATCGACTAGATGTAATGATATTATGAGGATTGAGTGTACGACATTGTAGTACTTTAATCGGTATCTACGTGTTTTGAAGGGCTTAAAGATCAAAACTAACGTTTATTGGCATATCTGATTTGTATGTTTCAAATGCAGGAAAATATCCTTTAATCTGACCCACGGTAGATAATTTTACATTCTTTCAAGTACTGTGGACATAAATCCGCTGAGAATGTGGTGCTCGGATTTAATTCCGATTGAATTCCCAGGGTCCATTTTGCACCAGTTGGTCGTTAGGAGGCAGGTCGCGTGACGTCGTGTTTGCGGCTCGTCCCAAAACAAATTCGAAGGCGGTATTTCAGAAGCTGATAAATTTTTCCCTGCAATTTTCCTTTCTACTGATTGGTATCTATTAACATGTCGTCATCAGATGAAGATTATGAAGCCTCATTAGGTGAAATGAGGACTTATGATGTCCGTGGGTATTTATTTGAGCCCACACGATTGCGAATAACAACCGAGTCAGATAATGATGTTGGGAGCTCAGAAACGGATTACGATTAGGAAAAAAAAATGCAGCAAAGACGCTTTACACTTTCAGGCCAGTGGAAGTGTTTTTGGTAGAAATTGTTCGTCTCTATTAGTCTAAATGGATTAGCACCGGTAGAAATAACATTGCCGTGTAATGGGGTCCATCTGGCCCACACTCCAAAGTCAATAAATTCACCCAGTGCGTTCCCCGAGCGATAGTGGCATGTATGATAATATATATAATTGACTTTGGTGCCTGTGATCTGGCCCCTTTCAGAATTTAGACGTCCTGTTAATATATCTCTTATCAGTGTATATTTAAAAGACTAAGTCTACTCTTTTGCTCACAAATAAAGTCAGAATGCTCAGAAAAATTTGTGAATTATGGACAAACATGGACTGCTGGGTCAGCTTTTGCTATGTGAATGATCTGACTTGGAGTTAAAAATGGCTAAAGCTTGATTTTGGCAACCTTTCAGGTGTAGCTGTAACAACTGCGATCAGATGATCACATTGCGGGAATGTGTTTGTTGTCGAAATGACCCTCAGACTCTGGCAACAATGCAAGAGTGGCCATGTATGACTGAGCATCCAGCGTTCAAGTCGAACTGCTTATATCATTACGTCCTGCTTGCATCTAAATTCGAGTGCATACAGATCGATGGACCTATAGGGGATGATGTTAACACAAATGAGTTAGTTATGCCTTTATTGAAGCACATGTAAGACACACAGCCACTTCTGTACATGGACAATGTGTATCCCAAGTGTCCATGTAGTGCAATACATTTGGTAATCACGTTCAGTGCTACATGACAACAAACAGCAAAACCAGCAATACATTTATATCTAGAGTACATAGTTGACAAAAAAGAGTTAAAAAAACAATATTTTCATATTTCCCTAAGAAATAATCAATTTGTTTTTGCTCCAGATTATTCAGATATTTGGCCTATCGTCGTTTCATCTACTGGGTGTGGCAAACATAACAGAAACGTATTGCCATTATGTGTCGTAAACAAAATAAGATCTAAATTCCCAGACCCAGAGGGCCTTTACAGAAGATACCTAGAAAGTAGCTGAGGAGATTATTTTAGTAGGATTGAAGTGGCATCGGTTTGCTCCCACACGGATGTCTTTTGCTGGCTTTTCAAATTGAGCAGCAGTAAGGGGCGGAACACTCCTTTCCGCCACAAAAACTTTCGCCAGTCTGTAACTGGGGTATTCCTCACGAAGCACAAACACTTCAGTAATGAGGTTGTCAACATAATCTGAAGCATAACCAGTTAATAAAAGATAAGTAATAAATTGTCTTTGTATCATTAAATGGACTGTTTGGTCTTTTGTGCCAGTATAATTACCCTATGGGCACGGCGGAGACTCCTAATAAATTTATGTTATTAATGCCAGCATTACGTTATTGTTTAACTCATATTTACATATATTTAACAACAAATCCTGTGATATATACCAACCAAAAGTAATGGGAACTTTGACAGGCTTCACCTCTGTATCCCCCTGTCTGGACTTTGAACAGAACACTCCCCATTGTGCCTGGCCTTGTTGAGTGACTGCCTGAGCTCTGTTGGTGTTTTCATTAAAATGCAAAACTGCAAGTAGTAATCAGGAAGTAAAGCACTAACAGTCGCAGATATAGCCTGGTGGTCTGGCATGCCTACATAAGCTCACAATTCACCAGCATGTCATAACTTTATACGCACCAACATCAACCCATGTTTTACATCAGGTATTTGCAATATATTCCATAATAGAGTCACAGCAAAGCTCAATTTAATTACCTTGCTTTCATAGCAGCAAAGGGAAAGTGTGGAAAGAACTTTTACATTGAGTTATTTTGCCTGTTGTTGCTGGCATACCCTCCTTGTAGCAGGCACCAAGTAATTCCTCTGCATGATGTTGAAGGTATTGACTGATATGCATGGGATATTGAGATGCTTGAACATATTTACAGTACTCACTGTACTACTGCCACAAGCGACAATCCCTGAGGCCATCATCCGATTGCCAGCAGGCATAGCCCCAAGGAATGGTTGGCGTTCCCACAACCTTTTGTGTTCATTGACGCAAACCTGCTCAAGAGGTACAAAGCTCCCACAAACTCTCTTCATAGCCACTGTGCATTAGGCTAGGCACAGAAAAAAACATGAAGCCAGAAGAGTTTTAATGCAGCGTTCGTAGACAATCAACTTCTTTTGCCTTCGACCAGGGCCATCCTCTAGCTCAATGTCACTATAAAACCAAAGTTCTAGGTGCTTTATTGGGCCTATGAGAGAGCTTTGATATGCAATACAATTCCGTTGTTTACAGGGGTATTTTCAAAGTTAACTATCACCTTAATTTTCTGGTGCACTGCATGTTCATCCATATCATCCTCGTCACTTTTCATGTCGACATCATCGTTAAAATTATAGTCTGGGTCCGTGCACATGTCTTCTTCTTCGTCTGTTTCAAGTTCCTCGCTATCACCGGATTCATCTGGAGGGGTGGTACTGGATGCCTCTGCTGACTGTACTGTGTCTCTGCACAATGCTGTAGACCTGGGGAAACTTGAGTGCCTCTCGGGTATGTCCTTGTACCAGGGAACAAGAATTTCTGCGTTTGTAGCGATTTATAAGCAGTCTGCATTTTCAAAAAATGAAAAGTTTTGACCTAGCTTGTTTCACAAGTAATTGCTTTATATAAATACAAACTAAAGCCGAATCAAGACATCCAAGTGACTCAATATACTTACAAGCAAACATGTGTGAACTCCAAACGATTTGTGGGAGCCCTCTATCGGTTCAGTTGAGCTGGCCTCTATCTCGGGCACACCTGTTATCTATTTTTCACTTTCACTGGAGGCATCAAGTCTCTCAGCTCCAGTTAACATTTCATGCAGCACCTACAAACAGAGGCATCATGTTTTGCAGTGTCGAGCAGTAGCACACCAATGATATTTCCCAAATTAGGGATCAAAATCACCTATATCAATATACTCCTATAAAAAAACTGTCTAATTTGTCCTATGATATAAGTAGTACTCCTCTTGTGAATGGACCAATTAAACACAGTATGTAGGGTATCCAAATCCCTAAACAATAAACACGCAATGTCATGCAAGCATTTTGAGATCACATTGAAACACCTGTTATTGAGCCATGCTCATGGGGCCTTACTTCTCCAGTGATGCCTCAGCCTTAACACGGCCATGTCGTGTGGGTCGTATGATTATTCATATAAGAAATAAATTTTGCTGTCAATTAAACACAAAGGCACAACCATGACTGGGAATGAAAATTTAATAGTCGTAGCTATCTAACCTGTTAATGTTTTTCAAAGACACCTCGACGTTTTACTCGATCCTAGTTCACACCCATGTAATTGAAAATCGTTGGCATTGCACCTTGGTGAAGCCTAGGTTTTTAGAAAAGCCCAGACTTCTGGGTCCGTTTCATAGGCGTCCCTCTCAAAGTGGTCGGAGCAAAGAACAGTTGTTTTGGTCGGCTTTCAATCCTTCCTCTTAACTTTTGCAATCAAATTCTTGTGCATGTTTCGTTCTTTCGGGAACCGAAAGAAACTCTTACCCGACCTCTCGTCGTTTCTACACCCTACCACACAACAATAAGGCATAATCCAAACCGTGGGTGCAACAAACCGTGCAGTCTGTTTCATAAACCATCAACGAGCCGCGACAATAATAGCGAAGCTTGTCGACCTTCGTGATAAGCGAGCATAGAGCAGCAAACGTGACGTAACGGGCCAAATAATTCCAAACGTTACCGAGCGGGATGTTCAACGAGTGGAAGACGAAAACATACACTTTAAAATCACTTTTTAAAGGAATAGGGTGCTCCAAAGTTTATTCTTTCGATTTTCGCTAAAAAAAAATTGTGTTTATGATCTTTAAATCATTCACTTATCTGAATATCGAACAACCTAGTGTTTTCATGGGATATTGGAAATCAAAACCAACGGCTATGATTAAACAAACCTATGCATCTTAACATTCGCCAGTGTAATTTCAGACTAGAAGCATATATTAGATTCCATCAGCATGCGTACGTGTTTTTTAATGTCGTATCAATTAGCATAAAAGATGACGCAGGAGTTGAACCATTCGTCTCATAGTGGCCACTGCTCTAAATATCATGATTACATCTACAATTCTACATTGAGATATATTGGATAATAGATGTGACTCCTTTTGCGGCTTTAAACACCGAGGCGATATTTTGGCTAAGGAGTACAAGGATGAATATAATGCTACACCGGCGCCTATTTGATTTTGCTGCCTCTGAGACAGAAGTTCATTTCGATGACATCTAGCCGTAAGAGAGCTTAATTATTGGGGAATACACATGGGATTCTACGACCAATAACGTTTAGTCCAGACATAAACCCTATGGTTGCTCTCATACAGGCCATTCATTACATCATATGAACACGGCTGCGGCGGCTGTTGAAACGTACATTGTCTTATGGTACTGCACTTGTGAATAACTGTCAAATACATTATATCATATAGAGATATAAACGCAGACCAAAATCAAAGCTGGTTTTATAGCTATTTAACCACAAATGCTCTGTATATGGGTAGGAATCCAATCTGTTATAATTATACAAACATCATTCAATGTGTAATACTTTAACGAATTGTTTTATGCAGCATTGGGCAACAACCCAAAGCATCGCCCAAACAACATTATGCGTTCCGTAGGTAGCGCTAAGTCTGCTGTATTTTAGCATCATACAACCTATACCACGTCTGAGCTAGGCTAGTTCCAAATCGGTTATGCCCTCTCATTAAGATTAACCCTGTTCTATCAAGAGTTAATCCTGTCAATTTTCAGATATAATAGTTTCCTTCAACAAAGTTAACTAGCTGGCGGTTTTATATAGCACATGCTATTGCAGACCAGATATTGAATTCAATGACTGACGAAGAGAAGAGAAAAATACTTAGTCCGCATGACAAGGGAATAATGTAGATGCAAATATAGTTCGAAAGCAAGATCATACCTAGTGCATGATAACAAATAAATGACTCCCGGGTGGCTCTTGACTCGGTATGTATGTATGTATGTATGTATGTATGTATGTATGTATGTATGTATGTGTATGTATGTATGTATGTATGTATGTATGTATGTATGTATGTATGTATGTATGTATGTATGTATGTATGTATGTATGTATATGTATGTATGTATGTATGTATGTATGTATGTATGTATGTATGTATGTATGTATGTATGTATGTATATGTATGTATGTATGTATGTATGTATGTATGTATGTATGTATGTATGTATGTATGTATGTATGTATGTATGTATGTATGTATGTATATGTATGTATGTATGTATGTATGTATGTATGTATGTATGTATGTATGTATGTATGTATGTATGTATGTATGTATGTATGTATGTATGTATGTATGTATGTATGTATGTATGTATGTATGTATGTATGTATGTATGTATGTATGTATGTATGTATGTATGTATGTATGTATGTATGTATGTATGTATGTATGTATGTATGTATGTGTATGTATGTATGTATGTATGTATGTATGTATGTATGTATGTAAGTATGTATGTATGTATGTATGTATGTATGTATGTATGTATGCATGTATGTATGTATGTATATATGTATGTTTGTATGTATGTATGTATGTATGTATGTATGTATGTATGAATGCATGTCAGTAAGTATGTGTGTATATATGTATGTATGTATTATTGAATGTATGTATATCTGTATATATATATATGTATGTTGTATTATGCATGTATGTGTGTATGTAGGCATGTATGCATGTAATTATGTAATTGTGTATGTATGTATGTATGTATGTGTATGTATGTATGTATGTATGTATGTATGTATGTATGTATGTATGTATGTATGTATGTATGTATGTATGTATGTATGTATGTATGTATGTATATGTATGTATGTATGTATGTATGTATGTATGTATGTATGTATGTGTATGTATACATATGTATTTATTTATTTATAGATATATATATATATATATATATATATATATATATATATATATATATATATATATATATATATATATATGTATACACAGCTCTCGAATTATCCATATGTCGGAGTTAATTTACATGGTTGTTATCTCTCCGTGACCTACGTTGCTTTGACGCTGAATGTTTTAATCAAGTACATATTTTGCGGAGCAGGCTATCCTGTTGCATCGCCGGCCGACAACATGGCTTTGTAACCCACAATAATTAGATTCTACCTTAAAAGCGATGGCAAGATTCAGACACTGATCAAGATTATCCTTGTCCATCCCCGTCGCAACATCTCTTTGCTATTGGAACCGGCTATAACACAGGATTTTTAATTTTTTTTTCGCTTTCTTATTTGCGCAATGTTGATGACAAAAGGTGATCGCGGTCCCTATAGAGAGCAGTGAAGCACAGTCTTCTTTTACATTGCAGTATGCTGTGCTAATTATTAAACACCGACCCGTACGCTGAATTGACATAATAGTTCTTTATTTGCAATGCAATCGAGAACAGAACGGCGATGCATGTTTTGATGTTCTACTTAAGATTTCTTTAAGAATTTAATATGCATGAAAGTAGTATGCAATCAACACTCTCGTTGAGTGAACTCCATATTGATACAGCAAAACATAATCTGTTCGACGTTCATTTGAAATTTGCCGACGGCCATAAATGGTGTCGACATTTTCGGTTCCCCCAGCCTTGAGGTAAATTTGATCTGTCATCATATATTGATGTTAAGGATGCCTGTTGGAAATGATGCTATACGGACCGTGTTTTCCATGATGATTGACGATACATTATCGCGTCGTTTAACAAAGTATACAGCAACCGACCAAAGTGCATGTTCAGATTCCAGCTTCATATAGTACAATGAATTATAATCTGACGTATCATGACTACGTTGGATGATCGCTTCGCCTCCAAATCAACTGTTTAGCAAGTCAATAATATCCCGCCTGACTATTCACACTGGCTGCATGGCTAAGTCGGAAATGCATGGAGGTGATAACAGGTATATATAGACATGTGGTTGGGACTCGGGTGTGCTGGAAAAGAAAGGTCATTGTTATAGGGCGAAACAATATTCGCCCTGGCACTGAAATTATGATAAGCCAATATCATGTCAGCTTGGTATGATTATATGGTGAGTCATAGGTATAAAGCTTGTCTTGCAAATCATAATTAACCGTATTACTGCAGTAAATGTCGGACTCCGAGGACAAGGTCACTGTGTTTGAAAGAGCGCTTCTCGTGTCCCAGGCTCTCACGTTACTTACTCTAGTGCAAAACAAGTAAATCCATTCCTAGTTTAATCAAAGCTTTATCAAGGACATCAGGTGGTTTATAGCAACGGCAAACGCTACTGCCTTGCAAGTGAACCGACTACAGCTGGTGGCATGGCAATGTTATTAAAATTCTTAGTAGGTCTATGGATTAATCAATAAATCGCAGGTATTTACCAGAGCAAGTTTGGTACCCTGCAAAGTCTAGAGCAAACATATATGTCATGGGGTTTATATAGTGGTAAGCATATTTTCAGGCCCCGCTTATTGGCAAATACCGGCACAGTTATATCCAACCTTGTCGATTAACACAGAGGTTTTCAATAAGGTGCAATTCAAAAATTGGCTGCATAGGATAATTCTGCTTTTTACACTTTCATGTTTCATATCTTGTGTTTCTCGCCTGTGTAGATTAAGATAACGTTGGCCATGATTGTGTAATACGATTTAAAGCAGATTACATCACACTATTTATTTACATTCGTCGCGACATAATCCCCCAGAGGATATTTATTAAGATTGATCGAGTACATAATTGACGCTTCAAACGTGAGGGTACAATGGTCTTACCTCAAGGGGTCTTAGTTGTTGACTGCTTAAGGAAGTTTACAAGGTATACGCAGGTGAAAACTAAATACAATATAATTTGAATATGATCGACTTCTTCCATGCGCTTCGCGAACTGTCAAGCCAAAATTTCTTGCCATATTGCACTTGTATCAACATGCAATATAAACAGCCTGTAATTCATGTTTGGGTCAAAGAAGGTTCTGAAATAAGCGATTAGAAAAAACAACAGCTACTGTCGAGATATACGATTGGAAGTTAATATAGATTCGGAATTATCATAAATATTATGCTGTTGCACACATTGGACGGAAGTGACATACACGCGTATTCATTCTGCATTCTAATTGCTTATCTATTTAGGCTACCAAGAAGAGTAGGCATGAACTGTTTGATCTTAGTTTACGGATAGTAAGTGTGAATAATTTTTCCTTCCCATCAGTAGGACCACTATATACCATGCACAAGTCAGCATGCTGAAGGTTGTAATGGGAGCCAAACGTACATAGGTGAAGCTTGTATTGCAATATCTGTATTAAATCCATTGGCACATAATCATATGGCGCTTGTGTCAAAATTCGGTTTCGTGGTAAGTTGTGTTCACTCTACATTGCTGACTAAGTTGGCTCGCAATGCTCGCCTTACCAAAGCTAATCGCTTATTAAGTAAAAAGCATGCAGAAACGTCAAAGGTGCATTACAGTAGTGCTATATATATAATTATTATGTTATTCTCAGCTTGCCGATGACACGCAGCCGCAACACATCGTGAACAATGCATACATATCGTCGGGTAATTAATAGAAAATTGACATACAGCAAGCCAGTGAATGACTATGCTTCAACCAGCATTAGCTTTATTGCACTGTATTAATTTTTGCTGGTATCAACTTTAACCCGATTATGAAAACTGGCACCTTCTTATATATACATTACAACAGGATAACTATTCAGACTTGCGATGTAAATGACGTTCTCCGTTATTATATATTGCATTTTGAAGCAAACTAAATTTGTCAAACTAAAAGGCTTCCTCTCCTACTAAATGTGTTTTCTAATTTGATATATAAAACAATTAACCACAGCCAGTCGCGGCAAACCAACCTCTGCAGCAAATGCAATTACACAATACAGTATGCATAGGAAATGCAAAACGTTCCTATCCTCTGCTTTACTGCAACAAAACCCGACCAAGTGCATAGCGTACAGTGACGCGATTTCCCCAGTCACCGAGGTGTTTCAGTGGAAGTGTGGCTATGTTATATTGTGTTGCACTAGCGATCTCTTATAGCTATTCTCATGGCTAAGGTGACAGTATATACTCACGTTCTGAGCAAATGATAGCTCAATCCGCAGCAAAACGGATACAAACCAATAAGACGATGAATTTTCGGAAATCTAACGCTGATCGTACCCCATTTAACATGGCGCCTGATTGGATATCCCCATCCGTGGGCGCTGCGTCAGTTCTGGTCTTATGATGGTCCCTGATTCAACATGGTGCCTTTGACAATTGCCGATATTGTATTCAGGCTGCATATCTGGTAGTACCTATAACTTCAAATGGCACCATACATTACATTTGATGTATTAAGTGTAGATTGACCATTTAGGTGCCAAGTAGTTTTCTATCCCATTACGTTCGGAGTAATGCAGTTTCCTGGAGGGTATGTTTTCAAATTGGTCAGCAAAGATCTAGAGTTTATAATATTGGCTACGGACGTTTGAGGTGTTAAACAGTCTTTAAGCAAACCTCATCTTGACTTTCTCAGTAACAATATGTGTCAGACCCTTATGTTGATCCTGTTCATAAATTTTACTAATACTATTTATGTCGAATTCAGTGTGTAAACTGAACATAATCATCCTTTTTGTCGCAGGCAGGAGTAGTTTATGTTCCGGCGCACATCCACGAAAGTACAATTTATCATTCCATTAGAATACTTGACTTCAGTGAAATCTAGATTGATTGAATCCTTTGATCCGGCAGATAGGCTTATTAAGAGATGGATACGCTGCATCCATGAATTCGGCAGATTGGCACATAATGAGGTGGATGCGCTAGATTCTTTGATCACCATGATATTTTATGGATTGCGACACTCGGTGCCCGCAAAGAAAAAGCCACGCAACTTGCAGTATTAACTCAGGCCACCTGATGCCAGAAAGTATTTCAGCAAACATTACAATGATATAAACCATGATTGTGATGATGCCTTAATGTCGCTTTAAGCGCTAACGTGGCGGCCAAAAGGCCCATCCGTTGTGAAATCCACGAGTAAGGAACCTGGATGGTGATAAAGTCAATTAGCAACCAACGTTGTTGGTCATCATTGCGCGTACGAGGGCCGCATACAGGACTGAAGTTTGATTGCCGGCATCAAAGGTGTAAACTGAATTATCCTATGCTGTTAATTGGCTCGTATCTTCTTGTAGTTGTCACATGACGAACACCAAATAATCTGCAACCTAAAGAGTTTACTTTTGAGACATTACTGTCCAGAAACAAGAGGTATTGCGTTGGGTAGAATCTAAACCTACGTAAAGTGTCAAGGGGATGTCTGTTAATATCTGCCGACATGATATAGTAATATTTTGACGAATGTAAGGTCCGGCCCTTACGTTGATTCCGATGATATTTTTCACTGCTGTAACTGACTTATACACCACAGCCGACATTGTTGTTTCAAACGAGCCTATGCTATGTACAAACGCCAATCCGATAAAGCCAATTATTGCCGTGAGCAAAAGGCAGATTGATTGAATATCTAGCTCTAACAGATTGGGGTTCAAAGATGTTGATGAGATGAATACATTGAACCGTCAAATGCTACAAATAAAATAATGATATAAACCTGGATGGACACTTTCTCTTTCCAACAAATTCTGCATGGGCGAATTTATTGCAGTTGCAATATATCTCCAAGGAGATACATTACTGTGGTAAAACAGATGAAATAATACGCGCGAAGTCTTGTTGCCGAATGTTTGAAACTCACGTAATTCTTATTGTACAGGTAGATGATAATGTGAAGCCGTACAAATTATGCAGTTGAAGGATGCATAGGTTTTTATCGATAATATGGCGCAAAATTATGGAAACTTACTTGCACCGGAAAAAAGCACAGGTTGATAGCGTTTCGCTAACATGTGCCTTTAACGTGTGGTATCGAACACGTGATTAACGACAGCGACATTGTGTAAAGAAATTGACCGGTTTAATCCGGAGAACGCTGCCTAGGGACCGTATATTAATGTGACCTTAATTGGCACAGAGCATCAATTTAATTAACATCATGTTGTTACTAACAAATCTACTGGACTGGAAAATTCTGGTTAGCCACTGAACACAGAGGTGACACTTGAGTGACATACAGGTCAATGTTTCGACTCGCTGATAATTATCCTTTCTCTCCCTTCATTTATAATGCAGACATCCAATGTGTATTGCAGCATCCAATAATTTTCGAATGTTGATATACTTAAAATGCGGAAGTCATCCCTAGAATTGCGACAACAATGGTCAAATATCTAAAATGGATGTTTGGATTCCGCAGATTCTACAACAACAAGCCGCTGCTGAAGCTAAAGTTATGCAAATGAGCGGGTTCTAATTTGTAGCAATTAAACTGCTCAGCCATTGAGATCAGCGAACAATTCCTTGCCCTTGCTTGAACAGAAAAGTCGCTGCTGAAGCAACAAGAAGCATTCCGAACAAATTATGAATGTTATTCAGATATGCAGCCAGAAATCCTGTTAACATTAGCGAATAGTTAGTGAACGTGAATTACCAAATGCTGATGCAGGATTCGGCTCACAAGTCCATCTTTGCTAGTTATTGTTATTATGTAGCTGATGTTGGATTTGACATGTACTGTAGATTATCATGCATACGTGTCCCGGTTTGCTAAAGAAATTATACTAAATGTCCCATTTTAGGTACAGTCAAGCCAAAATAACAACTCCATTCCAATTGCGGCCGTCGACTAAATTGAAATTGACAACTTCGGCTGAGCAGCTTGATTTAATATATGAGCGCGCTATGATCTTGGAAAGGCCACCCGAGGGGCCCACATAAAGAATCATTTGATCAGGGATTCTTTGCAGCAACATATGGACGATTAACATGATGAGGCTTGCGTGCGCCTGGCATGTATCAATGATAGATTTATAGGTTTGACGCTCAGTAATGTATTTTATGTGCATGCATATTGTAATGAGAGCCTGTTTTGCTTGAAGGAAGCCTGCTCTATTACACGTTCTTTGGAGTAAGCTCACCTCGTTCGAAGGAGTAAGCTTCCCACGTGAAAGGCCTTGAACTTACAAGAACTAATGCGAAAGCAATAAAACCAGAGCTAGTTGATTGAGTAGCCTCTTATACAATAGCAGAAGCAAATATTGCCGTTGTCTGCGATGGATCGGTCGTGGAGCATGGCCGTTAAAAAACGGAATGAAGCTTTGGTAATGAACGTAGCAATTTCGAATTCCCATTTGATATATCCACAGGTGCTTTATTGTCATTGTTGGCATTGATGAATCTAAGCTACAATACGAGCGGCATATCAAATTACTTGTGCTCGCCCTTTTGTGTAGCATAGACAAACAAAACGGGCTTTGGATGCAGATTTACCCTTCATATGTTTAAGGCTGATGTGCTTTGATTCTCCAAATGTCCAATCCCGACAAGATATAACACAAATTGCAGTAATAGTTTTATTATAACTAATAGACATCTTTATAATTACTTTGTGGGACATATTGAGCTGAATTGGCCACCTTTATATGAATTATAGGCTTCTTGGATGCCATCGAGGTAAAAGCGACAAAAGCTATAATGATGAAATGAAGAGGGACAAAAGCATTTGGCCACCATTTGCAAACAATATTGTTCTATATCGTTTAAAGTTGAACAACTAATTCTCGTGTCCAATTGGTTTTATATGAGATTATTGCGTAGACGTGTAGGCAGGTAGAGTGGCTGCTATGCGAACACAAATTAATAGATTGCGACAAAACTAACGCACGCTACCTGATGGCAGCAAATATATGAAGCAAATATGATAATGATTCAACCCTGGTTTGACACATTCTCTTTCCAACAAATTCTGCATGTGCCAATTCACTGCAGTAGCTTAGCGCAAAATATCATCAAGGTGTACATTACTGTCGTAAAACAGATTGAATAATACGCACGCGGTGATTTCGGAGTCTTGTTGCAGAACGTTTTAACCTAACGTAATTCCTATTGTATGGATGATGACGAAAGCCGTGCAAATTATGCAGTTAAAGGATGCACTAAGAACACTGAACTCTGAGGTGACACTTGAGTGACATACGGGTCAATGTTAGACTCGCTGATAAGTATCTAACGCTATTCGCTATTGTACGATAAACCCATATTTGGTACAGTTAAGCCAACATAATAACTCCAGTCCCAATGTAGCCATCGACTAAATTAAGATTGATAACGCCAGCTGAATGGCTTGATCTAACAGATGAGCGCGCTATGATCTGGGCAAGGACACCCGAGAGGTCCCCATAAAGAAGTTGCCACACAACTAGAAGCAATTGATCAGGAATTCATTGCAGCAACATATGGCTGCACTATGAATTATAATGACCAACACTCTTTGTTTATATTGTTTCCTTATGTAACTTCAGTATGTATGCTTGTGGTCTAATCATTAAATGTGACATGGCTCGTGAACGAACGTTTGTGTATTGTAATGTTTCTGATGAATCTAACAACATGCATTGGTTTACTTGTGGGTGCTTAAATGTGCATATATATGTGCATTATTGTATCTTTGTTTGCATGAACGCATGCCTTTATTTTTCATTAATTAAGATTGAAAGGGGAACAAATGGACAGAGTAATAAATGAAGTGACCGTCATTCATGTGTTGTGTATGCCTTAATTTATATAAATATATATATATATATATATATATATATATAGAGAGATATATATATATATATAAAGATATAGATATATATATAAAATATATATATATATATAAATATATATATATAGGGACATAAATGTGTATATGTAAATATGCATATATACATATATATTTATATATATATACTTATATATATATATATATATATATATATATATATTTACACATATATATATGTAAATATATATATATATAGATAAATATATATTCACGCATACATATTTATACTTATAAAGATGCACATATCTGTCGCTATATATATATATAATATATATATATATATATATATATATATTTATATATATATATATGAATATATAAACATGCATAAATATATATATTTATCCTTATATATATATATGTTTGTGTACATTAATATATATATATACGTATATATACAAAATATATACATATATATATATATAAATAGGTATATATATATATATAGATAGATATATTAATATATATATATGTTTATATATATATATATATATTATATATATATATGATATATATGTATATATTATATGTATGTTTAGGTATATTTGTATATGGATATGTTTATACGGGTGTATATATATTCCTTAATACACATATATATATATATATATATATATATATATAATATATATATATATATATATATATATATATATATATATATATATATTCATATACATGTCATATGTATACATTAATATCGATGGAGCACTATACTGTTGTGTTAGATATCAACAACAAGGCGTATAATCGTTCTCGTTTCTCAAAAGCGTGCTTGATGTTCCAAGGACTGCAGGAGAACTGAAACGCACTGTATTATTGCTGAGACTCTCGCGGTAAGATTTTTGATTGATCAGAATGGCTGAATACAACATCTATAATCATCGAATAAGTGTGTTACGACGAGGACCCTCACATCTTAAGGACGCCATTTGATACCATGCATGCATGTAAGTGCGCATTTATGTATGTATGTATGTATGTATGTATGTATGTATGTATGTATGTATGTATGTATGTATGTATGTATGTATGTATGTATGTATGTATGTATGGTTGTGGTTGTCCTTGCACGATCATGTAAATCCGAAAATGTTTGTATGTGTATCCTCATTTAAAACCTGTAACTCCTTAATAGCATTTCCTTGTCCAAATGTAGATGGCGTTCATAGGTCGAGTTGATGATTTCACTTAATTGAATTTGGATACGCATCTCATATGGCTCAATTATTCTAAAATATAATGGTTCCGTTACTCGCTGTCAGTAACAGAACTGTAGCAAGTAATCGATGGGAATTTACGAACGCTGAATAACATCCTAACCATGGCACCACATCATTGTTCAAATTGGCAAGCATTCCAAATGATTCCCTTGCATTGCACATTTACTTTCAAAACGATGCCGTTTGGCTAAAGGGATATAATTGTGCCTCAGTCGTACCTGGGCTGCAGTTGTCTTGCCTATGGAAATGCCTTATTGCGCCGTGTTACATTTAAACAGCAAATATGCCACCTGACTAGTGACACACTCTTGATAATCTACAAGGGTCTTCATCTATCCATCCCGAACTCTATTGTATTATTTCGAGGCGAGCCACCAAGCGACCGCGAATATTTTAAGGTCAGGTGGTGGTTAATGCCATCGAGAAATGCGGCGGCTTTACAACAGAGAGGACCACAGCTGGTTGCTTAGGAATTTAATTAATATTCGGTGAAGGTCCTTGATGTAATCTATTTCTCGCGGAAATTGACGAGAACATGTTTAGTCGCATGTAATGGCAAGGGTATTCTGGAAATCTTCAATTAAAGCGAAAGGATACCAAGCGATGTTTATCCAGAAAAAAGGTATGCTCGTACGTTGTTTGATATCAGAATATGATCCCTTGGTTATCTTGGCTACCTGCGGCACATTAATGAACACAAAATCAGTTCTGCAGCTGCTGAATGTATCATGTAATTAGATCAAAGTTAAACTAATCTGCTGAGCAGCCGCCAGTTAGGTCGACAAATAACGCTGCGGTACATTGATAACCGTCTGCATTTGGATATATTGCAAATAATTAGTCGAGAGGGATCGCGTTCGCAACTACCATATTGTTATTCACAATATTCCCATATATGGTAACAAGACCGGTTTATATTCCAGTTCCATGGATATATCGACCGGGCATAGTTAACAGTTTTCGATCCAATTAGGCCTCCTATGATCAGTTTAGATGTATGGCGATGGGTATTAGAATATATCAATAAATCTGTTCTCATTTCATTATATAGAAGTGAGGTAAATACATAAAAAAACAGCTGATGCTATAGCAGCTATACTACGAGCCAAAGGATACGGATCGATGCACATTATTTATCACCTATTTGTTTCTGATAGTACATCTTACAACTCGAGGCCAAACCAAAAGTAAAGGCAGAAGAGGTTAATTATATATGGTTAGCTATGCGATAATTATGCTATATCGTTAGACATATACCTGATATGGTCCTTTCTTGATACGTCATTACCTACATATACCGCCCCTTTCATATGATAAAGACTGAATTTAAAGCCAGATTATTTCCCATCCCCATTTTTGTACTTAGGATGTTTGTATAGGGATAGATACTCGGCACTAGTAATGGTTTATTGCCAGTGACACGCTCTCCAGAATGAAATGCTAATAATGTAGGCCACAATGTATTGTAAAACCATGAATAACTGCTGAGGTTGACGCTTGTAGCTTTAGGTGCTTTCCCATTTGACGCAGAATACAGTTAACATGAGCCAGTCGCGGCAAATCGACCTCTGCAACAGATGCAATTACACACTACAGTATGCATAGGAAATATAAACGTTCCTATCCTCCACTTTACTACAAGAAAACAAGTGCGTTGCGTACAGTGACGCAAATCTTACCAGTCAACCAGGCGTTTCAGTGGAAGTGTTGCAATGTTCTATTGCGTTGCCCTAGCTATCAAGGTTCTCCTATATTAACATACAGAAAACATATTTCCCGAACATTCCCAATAATGTTTGTCGTTCAAAATAGTACAGGGGTTATTCCTGAGCTCTGGTTAATTTTGTGAAACTTCCCTGTTTTCGTCTCTAGTGTGGATATCCACGCCTTTCTATTCTGGCAAAAAGACAAACGCAGTGTTGCCGAAAAAAAAGGCGGGGTCATATATGGAAAGCATTAGATATCGTAGTAGTGTGTGCCGTCAACCGCTGTGTTTGCATCGCATCTAACAACATAGCATCGAGTTGAGATATATTTCCTTCAATTCTATGCCCAATAGATGTCGTCATATCTCACACTGTCATGGCGCCTGTTGTGAGGCTTGTATATTTTCCTGTTGACGAACGCTACTTGGGATTATAGAGAAGTCGTTATAAAAATGGCATACTCTTAATACAGACTTCATGGCTGCCAAGTGAGTTAATGTGTCAGTGAGTTACAGTTGTCAACCTGTCGAGATAGACGAGTATTAACCGGCCTGAGTCGCAATCAATGCTTCCATTATTTGCAAGTAGTAGAGACAATCAACTATATGAATTCGTCAACATCTCTCCAGGGGTTCCCGCTATCTTAATCGCCCAAGAGTCTGCGACAACAAAGTATTTTAATCCAAAACGTACGACATTGAGTCGAAATGCTCTTCAATCGTCGTATCCAGTTATCATGAATCGATAACCACATAGAGCTCGTTTCGAAGAGAGCCCTCGCGTACATAATTAATTTCTTCGCCTCAAGATGAACCTTCATAAAGTTGCCAAGACCCGTGCAATCATTGGTAAAGTGTTACAATATCAAGGCATCAGATTTCGTTGCGGTGATGGTCGGCTTGTTATAAAGCTTTTCCAATGGTTAAGGTGACAGCATATACTCACGTTCTGGGGAATTGATAGCTCAATCCGCGGCAAAGCCGGATGAAATTCAAAAAGGCGACGAATTTCCGGAAAACTAACACTGATCGTACTCCATGTAACTCGACGTCTGATTGGACATCCCTATCCGTGGACGCTGTGTCAGTTACAGTTCTGGTCTTATTATGGTCCCTAATCCAACATGATGCATTTGAAAATTGCCGATATTGTATTGAGGCTGCATATCTGGTAGTACCTATAACTTCAAATGGCTTCATAAATTGCATTTCATGTATTAAGTGAAGATTGACCATTTTGGTGCAAAGCAGTTTTCTATCCCATTACGTTCGGAGTAATGCAGTCCCCCGGAAGGGTGTGTTTTCAGATTGGTGTGCAAAGATCTAGAGTTTATAATATTGACTACTGACGTTTGAGGTGTTAAATAGTCTTTAGCCTCATCTTGACTTTATCAGTAACAATAAATGATTAAGGTAAAATTGTTTATTGCAGAATCATTAAGTTTCCGATCATCTGAGATCGTCGCAGAAATTCAAACGGAATATCGACGATTATGAGTCAATATTCCTCAATTGCGTATGTACGTAGCAAAGACAACGCCGCCTTTGATGCGTCTAATGCAATAATTACAATTTTGCTGATGACTTTATACAAGAATTATCAATTTTTACAAACAAAATAAATCGAACAATACCAGGTTACATACTGCGGATTCTTAACACAGCATGTCCTTTTATGTCCCCGTGAATTGAACAATCGCTCACCGTGGACTTCATTCAAACAATTTGTGAATATCGACGTGCCATTCTTGGTCAAGTCTGCATCGGGTCATCTCCCTCTGTCTGCCAACTATTAGGCGCTGTCGTCAGACATCGTGGGCAAATTGCATTATGCATCAATATTCATCGCATTTGCCTGCTCAGAATTCCCAATTTTGACAACTTACGTACAGCGGTAGTGTTTTTCCAAAAGTGGTTAATTTGGTGAAGTTGACCGTTAAATCGAATGTGTATTGCATAACCGACATAAAATACGAGTGCAATGAGTTGCTTCAAGATATGTATTTGCCATCACAACTTCACGTTGGTTGAATTGATAGGCATTACCGCGGCGATATGACCAGCGGTGCCATAGTCCAAATTAGGGATTTTAAGCTGGAAGAGCGGCTGCTGCGCTTATAAAACTTGACGCTATCACCAGTGGGAATATAAGGGAATATGCAGTTCAACAGACATACTTATAGTTTGATAGGATCCGTGGTCGTCACTACAATTATTTGCATTTAACGCAAACAGTGTCCATACACTCCCGCCTGTCTGATAACACATTATATCACGTATGATGTGCTTGTGATTGTCACGTGAGGCTGTTGATACTCCGCGAAAAGAAGTTCACATATACTAATTGGGGACAGAAGCGATTGCTTACTGTGTATGAGTTATCCACGCTGCTTTATATCGGCGTCGGAAATCTCCAATGATTTAATCTTCACTACCATTTTGAGTTAAAAACAGCAATATTTTATAGCATTCTAGAGACCTATTTACAGTCAATGTTTTACGCAACCAATCTATGCTTTGGAAACCCTTCCATAGGAATGATGGGTTTAAGTTCCCCAGCCCTGTGATAAACTTAGGGAGGACTATAGCCAGCTGTTAAATTCGTATTCCACTGATAAGATGAAATCGTCTCCGCCATGCAATGTGCACCATAGAAAAAAGGCGTAATAACAGTGACGAGCAACGACCGTTGTTGATCATAACAACGCGTACGATGGCCGCATACAGCACTGACGTTTGATGGCCGGCATAAAAAGTGTAAAAATAAATTACCTTTGCTGTTAATTGGCTCGTATCTTTTTGAGTTCTGAATACGTACAAATGAATGAGCAATGCATTGTAGCTGTTTACATAGTACCATCTAATTCCGTGATACATACAAAGCATCAACGGCAGAGTTTAAGAACGAATTTAACCAAAACGAGTGTATGCTCTTCAGCGTAGTATTTCTCACGTCCAAATTCATTCAAAGTGATCAAAGATATATATATATAGATACACACATATATATAGATATATATATAGATATACACACACACATACATATATATATACATATATAGACACACATATATTATATATACACATATATAGAGATATATATATATATATATATATATATATATATATATATATATATATATATATATCTATATATATATATATATATATATATATATATATATATATATATATATATGTATAAAATGTAAATTGCCACGGCGTTCGATCAATCCACATGTCATTGTCGATTAACATGGTGGGTATCTCTCCGTAATCAATGTTGCTTTGACGTTGGAATGTTTTAATCAAGTACACATTTCGCGGAGTGGGCTATCCTCAAGCTTTGCCGACCGACAGCAGGGGTTTGCAACCCACAATAATTGGATTCTACCTAACAGACGAGGGCTGTATTAAGGCGCTGATTACGATTATCCTTGACCACCCCCGTCGCAACTTCTCCTTGTTATTGGAACCGACGTATAGTACAGGGATTGTAAATTGTTTTTTTTTCGCTTTCTTATTTTCACAATGTTGTGGACAAAAGGTTCATTGCGGTCCCATATAGAGAGCAGGGAAACACAGTCTCCTTGACTTTGGCAGTATGCTGTGCTAGTTAGTAAGCACGGCCCCGTACGCTGAATTGACATTATAGTTCTTCATTTGCACTGCAATCGAGAACAGAATGGCGATGCGTACTTTTATATACTTCTTAAGATTTTCTTATGTAATGAATATGCATAAAAGTAGCATGCAATCTCGTTGTGTGAACTCAATATTGAAATAACAATACATAATCGGTTCAACATTCCATCGCAATCTTCTGCCAGCCATCAATGTTGTTTACATTTTCAGTTCCCCCAGCCTCGAGGTAAATCGCTGTCATCATAGCTTGATGTGAGAGAAGCCTATTGGAATTGATGCTACATGAACCATGTTGGCCATGATGATTGACGATACATTGTCGTCCAATCTCGATTGATCAAAAGTATTGTCTGGCATTGTGCTCAACAAAGTGGTCATTCCAGTTGATGAGGACAAGCATTACACTTCACGTTTAATTGTGAGTAAGGTTTGCTCACAAACTGAAATGTTTCACTTGCATGAATTCATATATGATTGCTTTTGTGTTCATTCCGGGTCAAAATTGGAACCTGTTCTATAAGTCACAGCACCTGATGTAAAACGATGTAAAACATAGCACCTGATGTAAAACGATCATAATGACAGCGTGGCTCCCCGCCTAGTTGCAAGAAGAAAGTACTATAGAGCGGCAAGTATTAAGAAACTGTTCGCATTACGAAGAGGGCAACAAATAAACAAATGCACGAAAATACCAACCATACCTTACAAATTTTTCTCTGTGAATAAAAGTTGCATGGGAAATACAATACAGACATTGTACCACATTGAAGTCAATGTCTAAAAACAGTCGCGTACGCGATTGGTTGAGAATGTTGCTATATATAGGGATATAAGTATATTGCCCTCCCTCCACGATGCAAGTTTTACTTAATTGCGTGTCACGCAACTGCACAAAACGATGTTGCAAGAAGGTTAAAAAGTGTGGGACCGGTGGTTAAATTTAGATCAATCATCGATTCTAACTATTATTGTCCCATTTCTGTCCCGAGCTCACTGTAGTGATTACCAGGTCCAGTATCTATAATCAAAATATATTAAGTTAACAAGTAGGAACTAGCTGCTAAACAAACTTAACATAAAGATATATGCGCAACGAATTCGCCATGCCTAAACGTTATGTTACTAGCCTACCTCGAGTGTTTTGCCAATTTTTAAGTTAATGGATAAAAACGCAGCCCCTACTTAACCTCGAATAATTTCCAAGGTATCTGTCAGCTTAAAATCCAAATAATGAAGTGATTTTCTGAATATTGGTATCAGTAGCCTCTGTTTGAAATCAATCCAGAGAGTAACATGCATTTTTTGTAATGTGCAATAAATCTAACATACATGTTCTGTAAGTTATTACTGGCATTATAGTGTGGTAAGCATGATGTCAATCTCTCCATATCGCAACATCCCCGCATACTTACATATAACCTTTGTTTGATTTAATGTATTAAGTAAAGATTGACCATGTAGGTGCCAAGCAGTTTTCGATCCCATTACATTCGGAGTAATGCAGCCCTCAGAAGAAATGTTTTCAGATTCATGTGCAAAGATCTTTACACTAGATTCATTCAAAGTATTAATAAATGTAAATTTTAACAATATTGAAAGGCCTTAAATTCACAATGTCGAACTATACCAGGTTATTGATCTATTATGCGAGTTCTCAACCGAGCATAACATTGCATATACACTTTTATGTCCCCGTAAACTGAGCAATCGCTTACTGTGGACTTCATTCGAAACAATTTGTGAATATCGACATGCCAATCTAGGTCGAGTCCGCATCAAGCCATCTCCCTCTGTCTCCCATCCATTAATTGATCTCGTCAGCCATCGCTTGCGAATTGCGTTTTTCATCAATAATTATTGCATTTTTCTGCTCAGATTTCCCAATTTGCACAATTTACGTTCCGCGGCAGTGTTTTTTTAAGAGTGGTTGATTTTGTGTAGTTGACCGTTAAATGGAGTGTATATTGGATAACCGACACAAAATGCAAGTGCAATTCGTTGCTTAAAGATATGTATTTGACATCACAACTGAACGTTGGTTATATTGATAGGCATTGCCGCAGCGAAATGACCCATGATGCCACGGTCCGGATAAAAGATTCGAATCTGGAAGATCGGCTGCTGTGCAAATGTAACTGGACGCTATCTCTGCTACCAATCCTAAGGAATCGCCAGTTTTAATGTCTTCAACATACATACTCATAATGTAATAAGCTCCGAAGACGTCAAACTACGATTACTAACCCAATGAGTGTCCCTACACTCCCGCCTGTCTGATAACACATTTTATTACGCATGATATGCTTGTGATTGTCACGTCGGCCTTTGATACTTCCGATATACTCATTGGGGGCAAACACCGGCACAGCTGACGCAAAAGACACGGCATATATATATATATATATATATATATATATATATATATATATATATATATATATATATATATATATATATATATATATATATATATATATATATATATATATAAATATATATATATATATATATATATATATATATATATATATATATATATATGTATGTGTGTGTGTGTGTGTGTGTGTGTGTGTGTGTGTGTGTGTGTGTGTGTGTGTGTGTGTGTGTGTGTGTGTGTGTGAGAGAGGAGTTTCACACCGGGGGTTGCCTGATAAGACAACGTCGCATTAAGCTTTGTATTATGCGATGTCTTCAAAGGATAAAGGTGGAAATATCTTCCAAGTAATCATGAATATATTTGGCCCAGTATTGGTTCTAACCGCTGTGTTGATCCAGTTCATAAATTTTACCAATGTTATTTATGTCGAAATCAGTGTGTAAACTGAACGTATCCGTCCTATTTAGTCGCGGGCAGGAGTATTTGTTGTTCAAGTGCGCATCCAGGAAATTTATTATTCCATTACAATACCTGACTTCAGCGATATCTAGATTGATCGAATCCCTTGACCCGGCATAGATCGCCCCGCTATGATGTGGATACGCTAGATACCTTGATCAACATGTTATTATATGGATTGCGACACTAAAGGTGCCCGCAAATAGACAGCCACACAATTGGCAGCATTAACTCAGGCTATGTGATGCCAGAATATTTGTGTAGCGAACAAAATAATGATAGTAATCATGAATGGGCTGTTCCCTTATTGTCGCTGTAGGCAATATAACTGCTAGGCCATTGAGATAAGCAAACAATTCTTGTCCTTGCTTCTACTGAAAAACCAGTAGGCTCACATCAACGCCACAGGGGTTTCATGGTCTTCAGATTATTCTGAAGGTCGCAATTCAAAGTCATTATGTGGATCATTGTAACTTGCCTCCATGCATTCATATAGATCGGGGATGCTCTAGTATTCAAAGAAATGTCCTTAGAGGGTAAGCATTTCATACGTTGTATTTTATGTCATTGCGATCAAATCATGAATGTTATTCAGATTTGCAGCCAGATGTGCATGTGTAATGTAATAAGAGCCTGTTTTGCTTGAAGGAAGCCTGTACTATTACACGTTCTTTGGAGTAAGCTTACCACGTTCGAAAGATTTAGCTTCCCACGTGAATGGCCTTGAACTTGTTATATCTGTTGCGAATCCAATAATATAAGTTTTCTATCGGGAACTAGTTGACTGAGTAGCCACATACACAAAAGCAAGAGCTAATATTATCAATGTCAGTGGTTGATCGATCGTGGAGCCGTTAGAAAAAATGAAATGAAGCCGCGGTGTTGAACGTAACAATTTCGAATTCTCATTTGATATATCTGCAGGTGATTTATTGTTATAGTTAGCATTTATGAATCTGAGCTACCATTCGAGCGGCACATCGAATTACGACACTTTCAACACCTATCTTGTGCTCGCCCTCTTGTGTAGCATAGACAATCAACATGTGCTGTGGATGATGATGCACCTTTGATACGTATTATATTGGTGTGCTTTGTTTCTGAAAATGTCCAATCACGACGAGAAATACAAAAAAATGCAGTTTTTTCTAAAAAAAAAAATGGACATCTTTATAATTACTTTGTGGGACATATTGAGGCTTGAATTGGCTCAATTGGCTACCTTCATGTCAATTATATCTAGACATTCCTTTATGTTACGAAAGAGTCAGCGCAAAGGGGCTATTTCAAGAATATTCATCATACAGCCGTTCAAAAAGCCGTTTAGTAAAAAGAGAGAGGGTGATTGGTTCAATGCTAAGGTTGGTTTGTTAATAGTCTTTAACAAGTTCAAGTCACAGATATTATCTAGATATTCATATTATATATAAATATATTTATATATTTAGCAAAAAGAGAGATATGTGATCATATGTTTGTAATGTACAAATAGATATATACGTATTTATATATATTTATATATGTATGCTTATAGATAAAATATACAAATCTATATATATCAATATATACATTTATATATATTCATATAAAGACCAGATCGACGAAAGGCGTATGGCTTAGCGAAGCATAGTTGTTCAACCAAGGTCTTCGTCGAATGAACAGTGTCAGATAATGGAGTGAATTATTTCGCTAAAAGACATGCCATGCTTTAGGGACCGCACCCCATCTGCTCTGACACGTGCTTCAGTGTGACCTGCTAGTTTCAACATAAAATGATGATATGGTCAATCATGAGATTCTGTCCGTGTCAGTACACGCGCTCACTTCTAACGAGATATCGATTATGTTGTCCAAAGTAGCCATGGCAACATGCACCCGTACAAATTCAGGATATTCATTGCTGATTCGACCATGAATATTTCAAGGTCATGTAGTCGTCAGTACAATCGAAAAATGCGGCATCTTTACAGCTGAGAGGACCACAGTTGAAGACATAGTAATTTAATTAACATTCTGCGTGGGTCGATAGTGTAATTTTCGAGAGTATGTTTGGTTCCATGTGTGCTGGAAATGTTCTATTAAAGCGAAATGTTACCTAGCGATGTTTTTTTCTGATATCAGATATGCTCAGGACTTGACTATCTGTGTAAGTTATCCATTGCCATCATAATGATGGAAAATGATAGCCGTAATAAAAGCTTCTTTATTGACTGTGATTTGCTCATATATTCACCGCCAGGGTTCGAGCTGCATAGATATGGTGTAATTTTAGATGTGTGAACATGCACTTTTAGACAGGATATTACAAGATATCTTTTTATTTTGCACATTATTTATAATAGCTAGTCTCAAATAAAATTACCAGAACACATCGTGTGGTTAAATGGCAAGTATATAATCACATAGTATATCTGTAAGTGCTTTCACATACCATTAATATTTCTCTTCGTGCGTAGTGACGACGGTTTGTTGCTCTTATTCATTCCGATTGGCGAGGGATATTATTTTTAGGCGCGGACGTTGTCTGTAAAATACGTTAATGGTGACATTGGTACCGACTGAAACATTAGATGTATTTGGCAATATGCATACGTGTGTACAACCCAAGGTCAATATCGAAACCTGCTCTAGCAGTCATTCCACAAAACAGTGCTAATTGCCCATTTTTGTTATGTATTATGATGCAGTATGACATTGAAATAGTACCTTCAATACATTTGACGATTTATTTTCCAATGAGCTAGTATATTGTGCCAAATACTTGCATCTACGATTGACTTTTTGTCTCATATGCTACACTTACGTAATGAATATCGTAGCGGAATCTATACGTTAATAGTGCATCTCACTTTGTGATGTTTGTACATCCATTATGAGTCAGGAGGAATTTGTAAACATACATTTATCCTGGCCCTTGACAGTGTGTTGCATTATGGTAATAATGTGAGCGCCCTATTCGAAGCCGTACGTTGTTTGATATCAGAATATCATCCCTGGTTATCTTGGCTACCTGCGGCACATAAATGAACACAAAATCAGTTCTGCAGCTGCTGAATGTATCATGTAATTAGATCAAAGTTGAACTAATCTGCTGAGCAGCCGCCAGTTAGGTCGACAAATAACGCTGCGGTACATTGATAACCGTCTGCATTTGGATATATTGCAAATAATTAGTCGAGAGCGATCTCGTTCGCAACTACCATATTGTTATTCACAATATTTTCATATATGGTAACAAGACCGGATTATATTCCAGTTCCATGGATATATCGACCGGGCATAGTTAACAGTTTTTGATCCAATAAGTCCTCCTATGATCAGTTAAGATGTATGGCGATGGGTAATAGAATATATCAATAAATCAGTTTTCATTTCATTATACTGAAATGAGGTAAATACATAAAAAACAGCTGATGCTATCGCAGCTATACTACGAGCCAAAGAATACGGATCGATGCACATTATTTTTCACCCATTTGTTTTGGATAGTACAGCTTACAACTCGAGGCCAAACCAAAAGTAAAGGCAGAAGAGGTTAATTATATATGGTTAGCTATGCGATAATTATGCCATATCGTTAGACATATACATGATATAGTCCTTTCTTGATACGTCATTACCTACATATACTGCCCCTTTAATATGATAAAGACTGAATTTAAAGCCAGATTATTTCCCATCCCCATTTTTGTACTTAGGATGTTTGTATAGGGATAGAAACCAGGCACTAGTAATGGTTCATTGCCAGTGACACGCTCTCCAGAATGAAACGCTAATAATGTAGGCCACAATGTATTGTAAAACCATGAATAACTGCTAAGGTTGACGCTTGTAGCTTTAGGTGCTTTCCCATTTGACGCAGAATACTGTTAACATGAGCCAGTCGCGGCAAATCGACCTCTGCAACAGATGCAATTACACACTACAGTATGCACAGGAAATATAAACGTTCCTATCCTCTACTTTACTACAAGAAAACAAGTGTTGCGTACAGTGACGCAAATCTCACCAGTCAACCAGGCGTTTCAGTAGAAGTGTCGCTATGTTCTATTGCGTTGCCCTAGCGATCAAGATTCTCTTATATTAACATACAGAAAACACATTTCCCGAACATTCCCAATAATGTTTGTAGTTCAAAATAGTACAGGGGTTATTCCTGAGCTCTGGTTAATTTTGTGAAACTTCCCTGTTTTCGTCTCTAGTGTGGATATCCACGCCTTTCTATACTGGCAACATCTTCCTAAACGCACGTGTTGCTGACAAAGAAAAAGGCGGAGTCATATATGGAAAGCATTACATATCGTAGTAGTGTGTGCCGTCAACCGCTGTGTTTGCATCGCATCCAACAACATTGCATCGAGTTGAGATATATTTTCTTCAATTCGACGCCCAATAGATGTCGTCATATCTGACACTGTCATGACGCCTGTTATGAGGCTTATATGTTTTCTTGTTGACGAACGCTACTTGGGATTGTGGAGAAGTCGTTATAAAAGTGGCGTACTCTTAATACAGACTTCATGGCTGCCAAGTGAGTTAATGTGTCAAGTTACAGTTGTCAACCTGTCGAAGTAGACAATTATTAACCGGCCTGAGTCACAATCATTGCTTCCATTATTTGCAAGTTGTAAAGACAATTAACTATATGAGTTCGTCAACATCTCTCCAGGGGTTCCCGCCGCCTTTATCGCCCAAGAGTCTGCGACAACAAAGTTTTTTAATCCAAAACGTACGGCATGGAGTCAAAATGCTCTTCAATCATCGTGTCCAGTCATCATAAATCGATAACCACATAGAGCTCATTTCGAAGAGAGCCCTCGCTTACATAATTGATTTCTTCGCCTCAAGATGAACCTTCATAAAGTTGCCAAGACCCGTACAATCATTGGTAAACTGTACAATATCACGCCATCAGATTTCGTTGCGGTGATGGTCGGCTTGTTATAAAGCTTTGCCCATGGTTAAGGTTGCAGTATATACTCACGTTCTGGAGAATTGATGGCTCAATCCGCGGCAAAGCCGGATGAAAATCAAAAGGCGCTGAATTTCCGGAAAACTAACTCTGATCGTACTCCATGTAACACGACGTGTGATTGGACATCCCTATCCGTAGACGCTTTGTCAGTTACAGTTCTGGTCTTATTATGGTCCCTAATCCAACATGGTGCATTTGAAAATTGCCGATATTGTATTGAGGCTGCATATCTGGTAGTACCTATAACTTCAAATGGCTTCATAAATTGCATTTCATGTATTAAGTGAAGAATGACCATTTTGGTGCCACGCAGTTTTCTATCCCATTACGTTCGGAGTAATGCAGTCCCCCAGAAGGGTGTGTTTTCAGATTGGTGTGCGTAGATCTAGAGTTTATAATATTGACTACTGACGTTTGAGGTGTTAAATATTCTTTAGCCTCATCTTGACTTTATCAGTAACAAATAAATGATTAAGGTAAAATTGTTTATTGCAGAATCATTAAGTTTCCGATCATCAGAGATCGTCGCAAATTAAAGCAAATTCAAACGGATAGCGAAGATTATGAGTCAATATTCCTCAATTGCGTATGTGTACGTAGACAAAGACAACGCCGCCTTTGATCCTGTATATATCTAATGCTGTCTAACCATCTGCATAATTTACAATTTTGCTGATTGACTTTATAGTAGAAGTATTTAGAATTATCAATTTTTGCAACGAACTATGGCCTTAAATTCATAAAGTCTAACAATACCAGGTTACATATCCATTAAGCGGATTCTCAACAGAGCTTAACAGTGCAGATATTACTTGTATGTCCCCGTGAATTGAACAATCGCTCACCGTGGACTTCATTCGAAACAATTTGTAAATATCGACGTGCCAATCTTGGTCAAGTCTGCATCGGGTCATCGCCCTCTGTCTGCCAACTATTAGGCGCTGTCGTCAGACATCGTGGGTAAATTGCGTTATCCATTAATATTCATCGCATTTGTCTGCTCAGAATTCCCAATTTTGACAACTTACGTACAGCGGTAGTGTTAGATATTATCCTTGACCACCCCCGTCGCAACTTCCAAGTAGCATGCAATCTCGTTGTGTGAACTCAATATTGATATAACAATACATAATCGGTTCAACGTTCCTTTGAAATCTTCCGCCGGCAATAAATGTTGTTTACATTTTCAGTTCCCCCAGCCTCGAGGTAAATCTGATCTGTCGTCATAGCTTGATGTGAGGGAAGCCTCTTGGAATTGATGCTACATGAACCATGTTGGCCATGATGATTGATGATACATTGTCGTCCAATCTCGATTGATCAAAAGTACTGTCTGGCAATGTGCTTAACAAAGTGGTCATTCCAGTTGATGTAGACAAGCATTACACTTTACGTGTAATTGTGAGTAAGGTTTGCTAACAAAGCTGAAATGTTTCACTTGCATGAATTCATATATGATTGCTTTTATGTTCATTCCAGGTCATAATTGGAACCTGTTCTAGAAATTATTTCAAAACATAGCGGTGGCTTCCCGCCTAGTTGTAAGAAAAAAGTACTATAAAGCGACAAGCATTAAGAAACTGTTCGCATTACGAAGAGGGCAACAAATAAACAAATGCACGAAAATACCAACCAAACCTTACCAATTTTTCTCTGTAAATAAAAGCTGCATGGGTAATACAATACAGACATTGTCGGTACATATGTATATATCTAATGCTGTCTAGCTATCTGCATAATTTACAATTTTGATGATTGACTTTATACTAGAAGTATTTAGAATATGCCAATTTTAACAATAAAAAAAGGCCTTGAATTCATAAAGTCTAACAATTCCAGGTTACATATCCATTATGCGGATTCTCAACAGAGCATAACAGTGCAGATATTACTTTTATTTCCCCGTGAATTGAACAATCGCTCACTGTGAACTTCATTCGAAACAATTTGTGAATATCGACATTCCAATCGAGGTCGAGTCCGCATCAGGTCATTTCTCTATGTCTCCCATCCATTAAGTGATCACGTCAGCCATCGCTTGCAAATTGCGTTTTTCATCAATATTCATTGCATTTTTTTGCTCAGATTTCCTAATTTGCACACGTTTCGTTTCGCGGTAGTGTTTTCTTAAGAGTGGTTGATTTTGTGTAGTTGACCGTTGAATGGAATGTGTATTAGATAACCGACACAAAATGCAATTCGTTGCTTAAAGATATATATTTGACATCGCAACTGAACGTTGGTTATATTGATAGGCATTGCCGCAGCGATATGACTCATGATGCCACGGTCCGCATATAAGATTCGAAGCTGGAAGATCAGCTGCTGTGCAAATATAACTTGACGCTATCTCTGGCACCAATCCTAAGGACTAGCCTGTTTTAATGTCATCAACATACATACTCATAATTTAATAAGCTCCAAAGTCGTCAAACTACGATTACTAACCCAAAGAGTGTCCCTACACTCCCGCCTGTCTGATAACACATTTTATTACGCATGATGTGCTTGTGATTGTCACGTGCGGCTGTGGATACTTCCAATATACTCATATATATATCTATAAATATACACATATATATAAAAAATTTATATATACATATATATATATATACATATATATATATATGTGTGTGTTATTTGCATTTAACGCATTTAACGCAAACAGTGTCCCTACACTCCCGCCTGTCTGATAACACATTTTATTACGCATGATGTGCCTGTGGTTGTCACGTACGGCTGTGGATACTTCCAATATACTCATTGGGGGCAAACGCCGGCACAGCTGACGCAAAAGCATGGCGTATATATATATATATATATATATATATATATATATATATATATATATATATATATATATATATATATATATATATATATATATATATATATATATATATATATATATATATATATATATATATATATATATATATATATATATATATATATATATATATATATATATATATATATATGGGAGGGATATATATATATGTATGGGAGGAGTATCCCACCATGGGCGGCCTGATAAGACCACGTCACATTAAGCTTTGTATTATGCGATGTCTTCATAGGACAGAGGTGGAAAATATCTTCCAAGTAATCATGAATAAATTTTAACCAGTATTGGTTCTAACCGCTATGTTGATCCAGTTCATAAATTTTACTAATGTAATTTATGTCGAAATCAGCGTGTAAACTGAACGTATCCGTCCTCTTAAGTCCTGGGCAGGAGTAGTTTATGTTCAAGTGCACATCCAGGAAGTTTATTATTCCATTACAATACCTGAATTCACCGAAATCTAGATTGGTCGAATCCCTTGACCCGGCAGATAGACGTATTATGAGGCGGATACGCTGAATCCCTTGATCCGGCAGATTGGCACGTTATAATGTGGATACGCGAGATCCCTTGATCAACATGTTATTATATGGATCGCAACACTAAATGTGTCCGCAAATAGACGGCCACACCATTGGCAGCATTAACTCAGGCTACGTGATGACAGAATATATGTGTAGCGAACAAAATAATGATAGTAATCATGAATGGGCTGTTCCCTTATTGTCGCTGTAGGCGCTAACGTGACGACCAAAATGTCCATCCGTAATGAAATCCGCGAGTAAAGAGCCTGGCTGGTGATAGAGCTAATTAGCAGCCACCGTCGTAAGAGGGCCGCATACAGCACTGACGTTTGATGGCCGGCATGAAATTAATTAACCTATGCTGTTAAATGGCTCGTATCTTCGTTGAGTTGTTATTTGACATAATATAATTCAAACGAGCATCTGCTGTATAGTGTAGTATTTCTCACGCTAAATTAAATCAAAGTGATTCTCGTCTGCTATTGTAGAGTTTAAATAATCAATGCGCAGACAATATCGCAAGTAAGCTATATAATACCTAGGACAAACTACCAACCTTGCTGATATATGTTATAGCAAATAGACTAGCTTGAAGAATATTTTTTGTATGCTTTCAACATGAATATTGAGTGATGTACCATTTGTTTGACCGCATGTTGGCCTGTTTGTATCGTTCTCCTAAATTAAGTGTCCGCGGTAATAACAATTCTACATGTGTCAGTTTACTGCAGTAGCTTTGCGCAAATCAGGGTGGTACATTTGTGTGGTACGCCAGGTTAAATAATACACACACAGATAGTCTTGTTGCCGAATGTTTTGACCTCACGTAATTCATATAGTGCAGGTAGATGATAAAGTAAAGCCGTGTACATTATGCAGTTCAAGGGAAATGCTACAGTTCACTGCCGCGCCACCCCGCGACCGTCGCATAACTGTGAGTCCTTTGGCGGGAACCACCTTTGACGCGCTGACTTCAAAGTAATTTGAGTGCACAGAGCGACGAATTAATTCCATTGAGTCTAGATCAAAGTCACATCTCACGTACCACACAATACAAGGTGTTCAAGTATAAATGACATAAGGTTCAGAAACAAAATCTACTTCCACTTGGTCTCTGACCTGTGATACGCATGTTCCAAATTGTTTCAACATACTGGTCAAGACGAGATCAAACGGAAAATATGTCAAGACGAGCGTGCTGGAACAACGAAAAGTATCTAACTTAATCTAAACAGAGCAGTTTTCAGCAGTTGTGAATATGATCTTTGAGATTTGAATATTATATTAGACCAAATTAACAACACAAAATCCAATGCGGCTTCCCATAGACTTTGGTGACCTATACTTTTTTTAATTTCTGTTCATAGTATATTTATCACTGCACCCTATTTCTTCAAAGGTCAGCGGGCAAATTTTTTTATGGGGGTTAGAATATTGTAATAGACCACACTAACAGAACAAAACAAGAAAACGGAATGATGCCTCTACCAATTAATGCTAATTAACACAAAACTATCGTCAATGGAAGAGTTTTATTTTATTCAATGCAATGATTGGCGTGATTTTGGAAGCTTTCATGATGCACCATTTATAATGAAAATTACAAAACGGACAGCAACGGGTCAAGGAGAAACCGTTATGCAGTAAAAAAAAACATCCTACACATGTGTGATGATGCTACTAAAGACCATATTGTGGTCAGATGAAATACTGACGTGAGCTTAAGCAGAATTACCTTAAGCAATGCCAGTCTCGAATAGCTAATTCTCACGTTGAAAAATAAGAAGGTGTCAAGATGGGGTATTTAGATTGTTCCATGAAACGGTAATCAACAGTTCGGCGGGTATTCGGTCCCTGTTTAGCATACCAAGTAGATGTTCTACCTTAGGCGTATAGTTACTGCGACTTGAGAATGAATGGCTTTAAAAAGGAAAATGTGTGAAAAGGCACTTAATGAGTGTACTTAACAAAAGGGGAGCTGGTGTGCGTGTTGACGAATCACCTCCTGTACAAGTCAATGTATGTATGCCTGCCTTAATGTGTACATTCATTGATTAATAAATGTTTGGTGTAAATGTTTGTGAGTTAGTACATTCCAGTACCAATGCGTTGCTGACATTCGCAGTGTGCTGTGATGCGTTGATGTCGTGTGTGTGTGATGTGCATCTATTTTGTTTATAGTATGTGAGGTGTGTACAGTAGATATTTATGTATGTGTCCCTGTTGGCTCAAGTAATTATACTAAATGTCCCATTTCAGGTACAGTCAAGCCAAAATAACGACTCCATTTCCATTGCGGCCGTCGATAAAATCGAGATTGATGACGTCAGCTCTGCTTGATCTAAGAGATGAGCGCTCTATTAGGGGCCAACATAAAAAAGTTTCCACACAACTAGAAGCATTTGATCAGGGAATCTTTGCAGCAACATATGGATGCAATACGCATTATAATGATTAACACCCCTTTTTTATATTGTACGCTTTATGTTGCCTTCAGTATGTATGCTTGTGGGCTTAATTTAATGTGACGTGTCACATGTACATGAACGTTCATACATTGTAATATTTCTGATAAATTTGACCACATACATCCGTTTACTTGCATGCGCATGAATGTGTATTTTCGTATTTATGTTTGCATACACGCACGCATTTGGTATCATTAATGCAGTGGTAGGGGGAAAATGGATAGAGTTCTACGTGTTTGTGTAACTCGTTGCGTGCTTCGGAATGCACATTAGTCGATGAGGTCCGCTTTCGCTGGTGAATATAAATGGTGAGGGTATGGGTATGACGCCCAGTAAATGATATATATATATATATATATATATATATATATATATATATATATATATATATATATATATATATATATATATATATATATATATATATATATATATATATATATATATATATATATATATATATATATATATATATATATATCTATCTATATATATATCTATATATATATATATATATGCATTATATGTGCATGTATTATGTAATGAGAGCCTGTTTTGCTTGAAGGAAGCCTGCACTGTTACACCCTTTTTGGAGTAAGCTCGCCACGTTCGAAGGATTAAGCTTCCCATGTGAAAGGCCTTGAACTTACAAGAACTATTGCGAATGCAATTATATCAGGTTTATATCGGAGCTAGCTGACTGAGTAGCCACATATACCATAGCGGGAGCAAATATAACCGATGACAGTGATTGATCGGACGTGGAGCAAGGCTCTTGTAAAGAATGGAATGAATCCTCGGTATTGTACGTAACGATTTTGAATTCACATTTGATATATCCACAGATGCTTAATTGTCATTGTTTGGATTGTTGAACGTGAGCTACAATTCGACTGGTATATCAAATTACGACACCTTCATCACCCATCTTTTGATCGAACTCTTGTGTAGCATAGACAAACAACATGTGCTGTTACGAAAGAGTCATCGCATAGGCGCTATTTCAAGAATACTCTCATAATTTAATGCATATATATATAGTATCATCATCACATGAAATTGAGAAGGGAGATTGTGTACGACATCAATCAAACCAATCATAAATATTTATACATGTATATTCATTGAAATAAATATATATATATGTACATTTATATATATATATATATATATATATATATATACATATATATATGAATATATTTATATATATATATGTTAATATATTGATAAATACATATATATATATACATATGTATATATATATACATATATATATACATATATTTATAACGATGTATTTATATTTACATATATAAATATATAGATAGATAGATATATACAAATATATATATATAGATAGATATATATATATGTATATTGATATATATATATATAGATACATATATATGTATATACATGTATATATTTATATACATATATTTATACATATGTATATGTTAATGTTTATGAATATATATGTGTATGTTTATATGTGTTTATATATATACATTAATACATATACAATTATATATATATTATATGTATACATTTATATATATATTTATTTACAAACATATTTATCAATATACCTATTTCAAATATATAAAAAGCTTATGGTGCCATCTGATCGAGCACAATACTGCTGTGTTTGATATCGATATCAAGGCGTACAGTCGTCCTTGCTTTAGATAAGAGTGCTTTATGCTCTGAGGACAGCCAGGAAATGAAAACGCACTTTATTATTGCAGAAGATGTTGCGGACAGATTCTTGATTGATCACAATGGCTGAATAAAACATCAATGAACGTCAAATGAGAGTGTTATATTTGAAGGACGTATTGTGACAAGCATCGTGATGCAGCAATACCGCGCAGCAGCAAATCGAGGAGCAAACGTAATTATCCCAGTTGGAATGATTCAGCACCAGTTGAGCTACTACGACATTAATTAATCGAGGTATGGACTAATGCATACATGTATGTTAGTGCGCATGTATGTGTGCATGCATGTCTGTGGTTGTATTTGCACGTTCAAGTTTATCCGAAAATGTTTGTATGGGTATCCTAATTCATAACCAATTACTCCTTCATAGCATTTCCTTGTGGATAACTTTGTCTAAATGTAGATGGCGTTCATCGAAAGAGTACGGTGCGTTCATTTAATTGAATTTCAATACGCATATCATGTTTCAATTATTATAAAATGTGATGGCTTTGTTACTCACTGTCCGTAATGGAGCTGTACCAAGTTAGCGATGACTATTTAAGAACGCTGAATAAAAGTCATCCTCATACATCTTAATCATGGCACCACCTTATTGTTGAAAGTGACATGCATTCCAAATGATTCCTTTCCTTTGTCCATTCACTTTCGTAATGATGCCTTTGGCAAAATGGATACGATTTATATGCTTCAGTCGTAACCGGATTGCAATTGCTTTGCCTATGGAAATGCCTCATTGCGCGGCGTGCGTTACAGCTTTAGACAGCCCATTGAGCTGCAGTGATGAATAAAATCTTCTTTGCAGCGCAACCAAGCTCAATTCACTATCCAATAATCGACAAACCGCGGTTCCAAGCAACATGCCTTACATGTCATCCTCATAATTTGACACAGATTAGAGTTAAATAGAAAGCCGGTAATTACGGGTGAAATAGGGCGTGATTGTTGCAAATATGCTCTAGGAGGAAGCGCTCTGGCCTGCAACAAGGTACTCAGCTCCAAACAACCATTTTCGTTTCGCATATATATATATATATTTCGCATATATATATATATATATATTTCGCATATATATATATATATATATATATATATATATATATATATATATATATATACATATATATATATATATATATATATATATATATATATATATATATATATATATATATATATATATATATATATATATATATATATATATATATATATATATATATTTATATAGAAAGACATTCACCCAGATGTGGGGTATTTTTTCAATATAAAACCTTTGTTGTGGGGTATCGGCATTTCTGTGGGGTATACATAATACCCCACAATTCTTACATATGTTATGATGTTATTGGACGGTGTGGTGTTCGTAAAAACTGTTTTTTTGCACAACAAGGTCTGAAATCGTAATTTTATATAATTGCCCTATTCAGCGGCGCCATCTGTTGTCCTGGTTCGTCACTTAAAGGTGTGTGTAGAGACGGCGTGCTATGATATATACCACACAACTGTGCTTTATATTTGGATAGATTCTAAGCATCGATCAACGCTCCCAGACTCCCTGCTATGGATTCTACATGTTGTTCCCGCACCCAATCTTCCAGGTGTGGTTTTCTGTCACCTCTTCTTACGCATTTATGTCCCATGCATGGTCCTGCTCGGAGATGATTATATGTAGGGTGTTCGAAATGAGTCAAATATCTATATGGTCGTCCAAACCCCTCCGGTGTACCAACTCTTATGTCTTCGAATGTGTACCATGTGTGCCCAACTCAAGGATCCAATACTAATTGCCAAATGTGTGCTCAGTGGTTCTTCGAGACATGAGGCTTAAAGGGGATCTGACTGAAGTTAGGCTAGTAGCTGATTTCAGAGTAGCCGGAAGTTGCTATGTGCGTCGTGCGATGAGCGTTTTTTTCGAGTGCATGTAGTTTCTCATTAATGATGTGTTCTTACGTATCTATATATGTCAAAAATTAAGATGAATATCCTTTGAACGACACTATTTTGTTTATTCAATGTCTCGTGATTATTTAACAATTGTCACATGAACTTCTGAAATCACAACTTTCGTTCACGCCAACCCCCGTTTTGGATATATGACGTCACATTACGCAGTTTCAGTTTTACATGCAATGCGGCTGCAGGTCCTGGGGGTGGGGGGGGGGGGGGGGTCACTTATGTATATAGAGAAGTGTACATATGTTATTTCGGCTTCTCCGCATGTGCGACGGGTTTTGTTGTGCCTCGTATTTATATGACGAGGTATGACGGGTTTTCGAGATCCCGGGGCACATCCCCATTCAGGACAAGACCAAGTGCCCCCTCCATGCTGCGGGAATCCATAAGTGCTATCTTTTTTCTATTGTCAATGCAATATCGTTGAATACACATCCCCCTCTAAAGTAGGTATTGCTAAAAGGTAATCATTGCCAGAGTGACACGTACACTTAACTAATAAAATTCTAAAAGCAAAAGTTCGCTTGTGACGAACCTTGTCTTCATGTGCGCGCAGCAACCAATCTTCTCATTCAAAATACACATGAACTTTTCAAAATTTGTCCCTCCGGATTAAATCGCCTTTGAAGAAATCTCACACATTAACTAACTCAACTTGCTAATAAACATTCATATACGTGCGAAATGATTCTTCACATGTACATTTGTATAATTATCGTGTAATATGGGAGCTCGGTTATCGTTCACTGCGTGTACGGTTGCGACCAATTTGACTCATCTCGTCAATAAGACGTCGTGCACGGCTACTGTCAGAGTAATTAGGCTTAGGCGGAATCGAATAGAGCTCATGGGGGAGACCTTCAGATATATAAATTCTTTTCTATCAATTGAAGGTC
>CM067356.1:72989643-73004643 GCA_034190875.2 Urechis unicinctus
ATCATTTGCTACCCCACGCCAGCAGTCTCCGACCAGCGCCGTTTCAACATAAATAGGGGTGACTACCCCCTGCTCGCGGGCATGCTTCAAGCAGTCGACTTGGACCCTGAACTCGACTGTCCAAGTGCACAGGAAGCCGGGACCCGTCTTGCCCAACATTTCGATACCGCCACTACCAAATGCATCCCCCGCTCAGCCCCCAAGCGCTCTAGCAAGCAGTTGTACACCACCCCGAGGTCGATCGTATGCGGAAAATCAAGAAAGCCCTCTTGCACACATACTGTGAGTCCCATAACCAATCTGACCATGTTAGCTACAAAAAGGTCAGGAATGCACTGCGATCGCTCTCCCGTCGACTCCGTACCGACTTCGAACGCCGTATTGTTGATGACGCGAAACACAATCCAAAGTCCATCTGGAGGTACATCAATTCGAGGCTTAAGACCCGATCTAAGGTTGACGATCTCATCCGCGAGGACGGAACCATAGCCAGCTCCGACTGTGGTAAAGCGGAGACACTTAACTCTTTCTTGGTATCGGTATTCACTGTTGAAGACCTGTCCCACCCCCTGACTCTTCCACACCGCCCAGTCGACTATCCACTGTCCAACATCGAAATCTCGGAGAAGAAAATCGAAGAGAAGCTGAAGAAACTTTCGCCTTGTAAATCCCCTGGGTCCGACGGATGGCACCCCCGCATCCTCAAGGAATGCTCCTTCGGACTGACCACCCCCCTCATGAAGTGTTTCGAGCTGTCCCTCACTACTTCCCCGCTGAATGGAGAGTAGGCCATGTCACCCCAATCCATACAAAGGGCTCCAGGAGATCGCCGTGCAATTACCGCCTAGTTAGCCTCACCGCTCTGGTAACGAGGGTTCTCGACTCTATTATACGCCATATAAGCCGAAACAATCTCTTCGCAGATGAACAACATGGTTTTGTGCCAGGCCGCTCCTGCACAACACAACTCTTATCAACCCTCGAAGCCTGGACCGACGCCCTCGACCATGGCAAGTGCGTCGACTGCATATACCTCGATTTCGTCAAAGCATTTGACTCGCCCCCCACGGCCGCCTTTTTAGCAAGCTAACAGCTTACGGCATCGACGGCGCCTGGCACCAATGGATCAAGACGTTCCCCGCAAATCGGCACCAGTGAGTAGTAGTCAATGGCCAGTTGTCATCATGGCGTTCTGGGACAAGTGGAATCCCACAGGGATTGGTCCTCGGGCCGGTCCTATTCGTCATCTTTATTATCGACCTCCCAGACTGCACCGTCAACTTCTGCCGCCTCTTTGCCGTTGATTCGAAGATAAGCCGCCCAATTGCATCCCAAGCCGACCAGGATAGCATCCAAGACGACATCGACCGAATGGATAGCTGGTCCGCCACATGGCAGTTGCCATTCAACCGCCTCAAATGCAAGCTGCTGCATATTGGTCCGAACAACCCAGGCTACAGTTACCACATCGGCACTTCGGCGATCGAGCCCGTACAACATGAAAGCGACCTCGGGGTAATCGTTAATGTGGATCTCAAGTTTCGCCAGCAGACTGCCAAAGCGGCGAAAAAGGCCAGCAGCATCCTCGCTGTCATCAAGATATCATTTTACGTTTTGGATGAAGTCTCACTGCCCCTGCTCCACAAGGCATACGTCCGCCCTCATTTAGAATACTGCAACACGGTGTGGGGCCCCTACACAAGACGGACAAAGAATTGATAGAAAGGGTACAGGGACTAGCCACTAAGCTAGTACCCGGGATAAGGGGTTTAAGCTACCCAGATAGGCTACGCCACCTAAAACTCTCAAGCCTCCACCACCGGCGCCGCCGTGGAGACATGATTCAGGCCTATAAAATCATGCATGAAATCGATCGATTACAAATATCTGACTTTTTCGAGCGAGCACCAGCACCAGGCACCCGCGGCCATGCCCTCAAGATTTTCAAGCAACTCAGCACCCGCCTATACAGGACTAATTTCTTCTCTCAGAGAGTGGTATCCGACTGGAACTCTCTCCCCGAGGGTGTGGCCACAGCCCCCTCCGTCAACTCTTTTAAGGCACGCCTTGACAGCATCTAGACCGCCCACCAATACGACCTCCCGTCCGACCCTTGATCCTTCCCCCGGGCATGTCTCCAGCAGTGGTTTATAGTCTAAACGCCCAAATTGGACCTACAGGCTCTAGCCTTATTCCCAACATATAACTTTTACTATTACTATTTATACGTAATTTGAACTGTACATTCACAATATTCAACGAGCCATGAAGAAAATAATGAAGTTAAATTATCGGCGCGATTCCACGAAATGCTGACGCAATGTCTTGCTCTGACAAGTTCCGAACCTTGCCGAGCGGCAGATGTACCGAAGGAACGGAGAAAATATGCATTAAAGTCACCTATTTTAAAGAAAAGGGAGTTCTTCGACGTTCCCGTTATTAATTTGGATACAAGTTTATACTTAGGAACTGCGAGTTTTAACAATATTAAGTGATACTTAACATTCTTAAGATTGTCGTCTCTAATATTGCAGCACGGACGATTCCAAGTCAAAAATGTAGGTCATATATTTTAACGTATTTATATTCTGATTCATGGATAATTAAACTGCCATCATTGAAGTTATTGCTGTAACTATAATACATATCGATTGCTTTTGGCAGCTTAATTTTATTTAGCTACTCTGAACACTGTAATCTGTCTGTCAACGATGTTGGATAACAACCCTCTTCCCTTGAATCGGGAGAGTCCAAACTGCTGTCACTATTTATCTCCGTGCGACATAGCGACAGTCTTGTCGCACATGGCCAAAGTTGCAAAATCCACTTAAATTTGGTGCAACAAAAACAACAAGGTGATAATCTCAAATCAGTTCCAATTAAATGAAAAAGAACTGTTTATATATAGTAAATGAAAGGCAAATAAGATAGGGTAATTTGAGAGCAAATAACTTTCCACTGAAGCTATTTGGGTGTCTCCCAAATCGGCCTGGTTGCCAGGCTTCTGTGAAGTTCTGAGCGGCTAGCTATACGCTGAATGACACGGAGCCGTGGAGGCAGCATCACATATCGTTATGAACCCAGTCCTCGCTCTTATACTATACGTTTCAATAATTTATTTTCATATTGTTAAATATTAATTGCAATCATGCAAACCAGCCGAGAACAGGGCACTTATCAAAGTATGTGCATGTTATATAATGGTGCGTCCAACGGCATATGTTCATGCATCAATTCACAATTTGCTTCATCGAGTGTCAAACTGACCTCCAATTGATTAATTGTGCATTCTTTATTACATGTTTTATTTGTTCATGAAAGAGCATCATTGTCATACCTAACATTTGATTTATTTTGAGAATTTAACTGAATCCCATCTTTCAGAATGAATGATATAAATCCCCCCCCAAGACACCATGATTAAAACATGGATTAAACAATCTTTAAGTTTTAAATATATATCACCTTTTATTCAGTTTGCCACATAACATGTAGTTACAAAATGAAAAAAAAACCAGCAGCATCGGCAGGCAATGTGCTGAAGGATTTATTAAGGTCAGGAATAGGTTGAAGATGAATTTGTTTTGTGTATGATTAAACTTTATTTGCTGTTCACTTGCCTATCTAGGGTCACTTACAGTCTATAAAAAATGTATCCACAATATAAGCATGCAGAGTTGATTGGGCTGAATAAATTGACTAAAATGGACTGAATGTATTGATCTCATAAGGGTTAACAACATAAGGAAATCAATCATCAGGATATCATTATCAAGTAAAGCATATCTACTGATAAATTTGAACATGATCAGCAGGAACTACCGCAATAACGTCTTATGTTGCACTATCAGTAGTAGACTTTCAAGAGGTCCAGTCTTGGTGGTTTCCAAGGACACAATTAGTGAATCCATACAATAGCTTGTCCATATGATTCGGCAAAAGATGATTCTCCTGCAGCGCCCCAGCTAAATGTCTTGTCAAACTGTCTATCAGTCTTATAGTATTAACTAATAGAATATTGGTAAAAAAACATTGTAAGCCTGATCTTATCAATATGCACCTTAACTGTAATTATATAACCAAAAACAAACTGCCTATCCATCAATAATTAATGTAACCTCCCTTCATTGACCACTGATGGCAACTTTAGCATTCTCTTTCTGGGTAGAGATGACAGGCATTGACTAGTGACCACCAGGAAGGTTGCTATGGAGCTTAGCATTGATAAATATACCAGCATTCAATGCTTGACTGCTCCCCTGGGTTGGCTTTGTGGCACGTCCCATGGTCACTTAACCACTGGTAAAATGGTGTCTGATCCACATAAGCCAGCTATCTTAACCCTAAACCCGATTGTGCACAACTGAAAATAAGTATATAGTGAGGATGAAAACATACATATCTGATGTTCATCTGGAGTTGATTCTGCGACAAAACATTCTCCAGATGTTCAGAAAAAGTCTACAGTTCCGTCATCAGCAACAGGGCTGTCCCGATGACGGGTGGCTACTTTAGATGTAAATCAGCCTCAAGAAATTCTACGCCTTCAAACAAAAAAGGTGCCATGTTAGGCGAACCTTAGGTCAGTAACATACTGGGCTGGTGATAAGAACCCCAAGTAAGTGTCACGATTAGTAGTTGATAAGAACCCTTGGTCAGTGATATACTGGGCTGGTGATAAGAACCCAAGGTCAGTGTCACGATGGGTTGGTGATAAGTACCCCAGGTCAGTGACATACAGGGCTGGTGATGAGAACCCCAGATCAGTGTCACGACAGGCTGGTAATAAAGAGAATCCCAGGTCTGTGTCATGCTGGGCTGGTGATGAGGAGGTGATATAAATGCAAAGCAGATTAAATGTACAACAATGTGACACTATACACAGGTGCATACATCATACATGCAGGATTATCAATCAGGACCAGGTAGAGCTTAACAGTCATACTGGCCCTGAAATCAGTCAAAATATTGAAGAAATCACAATAGTGGTGAAGCCGCAATAGTGGTGAAGCCACAACATTAGCAAAGGCACAGTATTGGTAAAGCCACAATATTGGTAAAGTCACAACACTTGTGAAGCCACAACATTGGTGAAGCCAAAATATTGATGAAGCCAAAACATTGGTGAAGCCAAAATATTGATGAAGCAACAGTATAGGTGATGCAACAATATTGATGAGGCCACAATATTTGTGAAGGCAAAGTATTGGTGAAGCCACAACATTGGTGAATTCGCAATATTGACAAAAAGCCACAATATCATTGAATCAACCACACCGCCAAAATATTTATGAAGCCATAACACTGATAAAGCCACAACACTGGTGAAGCCACAGTATTGGTGAAGCCACAATATTGTTGAAGCCAAAATATTGATGAAGCCACACTATTTGTGAAGCCACAGTATTGGTGAACAATGGTGAAAACACAACACATGGTAAAGCCACAACATCGGTGATGCCAGACAATTTATGAGGCCACAATTTTGGAAAAGCCACAATAATGCTAAAGCCACAACACTTAATGAAGCCACAACATTGGTGAATCCAAAATATTGATGAAGCCATAACACTGATGAAACAACAATATTGGTGAATTTACAATATTGATGAAGCCACAATATCATTCAATCAACCACACCGGTGAAGCCGCAACAATGTTGAAGCCAAAATATTGATGAAGCCACAGTATTGGTGAAGCCACAATATTGATGAAGCCACAGTATTGATGAAGCCACAATATTGGTGAATTCACAATATTGATGAAGCCACAATATCATTGAATCAACCACACCGGTGAAGCCGCAACAATGTTGAAGCCAAAATATTGATGAAGCCACAGTTTTGGTGAAGCCACAACATTGGTGAAAACAACATTGGTGCAGCAACAACATTGGTGAAGCCATAGTATTGGTGAAGCCACAACATTGGTGAAGCCACAGTTTTAATGAAGCCACAATATCAGACTTCCCGGCAAATTTTGATACGTTCCGGCGATTTCTGAACAGAAATCGGTCCGACTGTCCGGCTTTTTAAATTCCCGGTAACCGGGTTTTAGCATTAACTTGAAGGCGTTAGAACAACGTTCCTCGTGTTTTCATTGGTCGCGTTCGGCACATTGCCCGTACAAAAACCAATCGTTATGCAGGTAACATACTGCCAGTAGTTGTCGCAGCTATGGCGTTGCAGAAGTTTTACGTTCTGGTCTGACAGATTTTGTTTCGATCCGACATATTCATGTGTCTTGTCAGACCGAATGTCCGACACTTTTTGTTAACTTTCGGGAAGTCTGCAATATCTTTTAATTCACAACACTGGTGAAGCCCCTGTCAGTAATGTAGATGAAGCCACATGACCGCCTCACTATTCTTATCTTTAACTATACATTTATCTCAAATCACAAAATGTCATGAAATGATAAGACTAAAGAATATTTCTTTTCACTAAGCAAGAGCCTAGAGGCCAGACACACCTGAAACGGCGAGGAAGGTATCTATCGACATCGGATTTGATGAAAATACGACTGCATACACTGTGCGACGTTATTAGCTGGATTATAAAAGGGAATGATTTAATGAAAAGATCAACTAAACACTATCGTGAATACAGACGCAGTAATGCATAAGGGATAAAACGTTTAGGTTTGGGCGATCTTGAGTCGATGAAATGGTAGTGGTTGTTGTGAGCCTATTTTACTCGATTTAAGCAAAGTATGCTGCTAACATGGCGTTATTGCTTCAAGCTGTTAAATCATGAAAATATCAGATTTCAAACGGTGGATGTGTTTGTCAATATCTACCAACTCAGATGCTTTGTGCGTGTGTGCTCATTCGTTGAACACGTTTCAGTAGGATATGAATCTAGTTATAGTCAGCGGGCGAGTAACAACTGTGAATGATATTGATGTAGATAAAAACAAGGCAACATGCCATTAAATCAGGCCATTAAATCAGGAATAAAACACCTGGTGACCGTGTATAATCGCAGAACTGCATGATGATAACTCGGTTTTATACCATGGCTTCTATGAGGCTACCACTGACGCGACGCAAATAAATTTGTGAACCGTTCAGAGTATACCAAGTTTATAAATATACGGACCGTAGACAGATGCTAATACTGTGTATGGCGTTGACGTTATGTATCATTATCTACAAAACAACTGCAGCTGATAGTAGTCGCCTTCTTATCTGCTTATTAGACACTTGCAATACACAAATACGGATTTAGTCAATGTTGCTCCATATTCATAAAGGATACTTCTATTCGACACGCTATCACTCATATAAGTTGTTGCGGTGAACCATGCATATTGGAGTGCAGCCGCGAAGGGTAAATATAGTGTTATCCTATTTCCCGCTGTCCACTTATATAGAAGGTCGCTCACAAGCAACTCATGGTGTTACCTGACAACCACATGTCTTCTACATTTACTTTGAGCACAATCCCGATGGTATTGGCGCTCACACGACCCATGCCTCCTAATAATACAGTTATGGGAGTTTGTCTCAGGAGGTACGTTTAGCAATACGTCGATACAAGCCGAGGGACAATAGCAAACTGATTTTTCGCTTAGACATGGTTATAAAGCACTTGGAAATAACGAAAAGTCCTAAGGCTGCAAAGGGCATCATATAAATAAATGCACGCAAGCACTATCAAGCATTTACGGGAATATCAATGCAAATACCTATTTCGCTCTTCATAGTTTGAACATCGGCTGCACCACGCCATGGTTACTTGCACACTCACAATAGTGTAATCGCTTGTATGAATATATGTCCAGGTACGACACTTACCTGCTGGCTTCTTATATTTACTCCTTTGATCGATTTTAAATGCGCAGCCGCCCGTTAGTTCGGCAAATAACGACACAGAATATTGTTAACCGTCATAAAATGCCGGCATATGGACTGATTGAATATCATTATACGAGAGCGATATCGTTTACTACTACTATAATGTTATTCACAATGTTGTTAAACGTGCCTAAATGAGCCGATTACATTCCTGTAGCCATGATGTATGATCTGGGCAAACATTAAATTTGAGGATGGAGGCGGCCACCGTGGTTACCGGGTCCGTCCAATGTCAATAGATCAGCGCTTCAAATCCGACTGAACGTCAATCCAATTGCTATTTTTAGGCCTATTCATGAGATAATATCACGTCTGTACCAGTAGGTGAATTGAGGTGTAGTTTCGTAATGACGGTATTGACACAATCTTAGTTTGGATGAATTTTGATAGGTAAATATTTAGTGATTATGAAGGTATATTTCAATGGTATGCTCCAAGCTAATGGATTATACACGATACAAGCGTACCTTGGCACATTTGTATTGCATAACACTACGATCATTGTAGTTCATTAGCTCAGCGCAAAATAAAACGTAATGATGGAATAGGTTCATTATATTAGGTGAATTATGCAACAATGGCGCCAAATGGTCGAACTGCATCTTGTTAGATACATAGCCTAATGATAAGGTCTGTTCTCCCTCATTCACAACCGCTATCTATTTATACCACACGTATAATACGATCAAACTATTGACGCATCTGTGTCTCTTTGCCATTGTGTTATATTTCCTGGATAATGTTGTCTAGACACTGAAGGTTTAGACTGAATGTGGTTCCCCTTTATGTCTGATACGCTCAAATTGTTTGCGATTATCTATTGAAGACAAGGGTTGGGGTTGGGGTGGGGGAAAGCAACCCGGAGTAAGTTACGGGCGCTCATATACAGTATTTTTGAAGATTAACCAGATTATAGCATGTGAATAGCACCAAGTTTGCTGTTATGTGCAATGAGGCTAACATATATCATATGGAATTTATATAATGGTAAGCATATTATCAGACTTTGCTTATGGCAAAATATCATCACAATTATATGCAACCTTGTCGACGAACACAAATGTTTTCAAAATTCGCATACGATAGTGCTGCTTTCAAACTTTTTGGTTACATATCCAAGGGTGCTGTATGGCGTAAATGACACCATAAATTTGGATAAAGTTGGCTATGAGGGTGTAATGCAATTTAAAAAAGATTCCATCACACCGTTTAGTTGACATTCGTAGCGACAGAATCCCCCATTGGGTATTTATTAAGAGTGATGACGTATATTATTGATGCTCCAAACTTATGGATACATTAGTCGTTCCTCAAGCGGTCTTAGTTGTTGACTGCCTAAGTAGTTTACAAGAAATACTCAAAGGTGAAAACTAAATACAATATAATTTTTTTAAAGAGGATTGACATTCATTCGCTATGCGAACTGTCAAGAAAAGATCGCTTGCCGGCATACTCTTGTATCAACGCGCTATATCAAATGCATCTTATCAATGTTAAAGCAGCTTTCGAAATTAGCGTTTAGGAAACCCAAACTTGCTGTCTAGATATTCGATTTTAGTAGAGAGTCGGTGTAATCATACATATTGTGCTGTTGTAAACGTTACATGAAAGTGGCATACACGCGTATTCACTCTGTATTCTCGTTGGTGAGCTTTTCAGGTTACCAAGAAGAGTCGGCATGAGGAAACTGTTTTGATCAAAGTTTATGAATAGTTATGAGTTTTTGTGACTAGTTAAACCTTTCCGTCAGTAAGCCAACAATATCTTGCAACAAAACGTACATAAATGAAGCTTTTATTGCAATACCTGTATTGAATTCATTGGTACACATTTTGCTATATAATTTATCAAAAAGGTGAAATACTGCAAGCCAGTCAATGACCATGCTTCAACAACCGTTGGCTTTAATGCACTATATCATTTCTAACCCGACGATGACACCTTTTCATTTTCCACCAGACCGCACATCTTTAATTAAGAATATATGACATTACTTAGCATATTTTTCCGATGACTTTAACGACTGTCTAATAACACATTTTATCTTGTGTAATGGGTTTGTGATTGTCATGTAGGGCGGTCGATACTCGGTGAAATGAAGTTCACATATACTTATTGGAGAGAAACACTGACACAGCTAACGCAAAAGCAAGGCGTAGCCGCATTTAAGCTAGCAACGATTACGTACCGTAAATGAGGTATCCATGCTGCTTTATATCGACGTCTGCAATCTCCGATAAAACGGCACATTGGTATGATTCGTGAAATAATAGTTTATAGCATTCTAGAGATCTATATAGCAGCAATGTTTTACGCAAGCAATCTATGCTTTAAAAACTCTTCCATTGGACACATGTATATATATATATATATATATATATATATATATATATATATATATATATATATATATATATATATATATATATATATATATATATATATATATATATATACACCAATATGTATATATATACACCAAGAATATCTCACTGAGTGTCGCTTGACCAAACGATGTCGCATTAAGCTATGCATTATAAGATGTCTTCAAAGGATAAAGGTGGAAATATCCTTCAAGTAAATATGAAGATTTTTTGCAGCGTATGGGGTCTAAACCCTTGGTTGATCCTATTCATAAAGATTACTAATGTAATTTATGTCGAAATCAGTGTAAACTGAACGTATCGGTCATTTTTGTCGTGGGCAGGAGTAGTTTTTGTTGTAGCGCATATCTAGAGAAGTAAAATTTATTATTCTATTCCAATATCTGACTTAAGCGAAATCTAGATTGATTGAATCCCTTGATCCGGCAGATAGGCGTATTATGAGGCGGATATGCTAAAGCCCTTGATCTAGCAGATTGGCACGTTATGATGTGGATACGCTAGATCCCTTGATCTATATGTTATTATGTGGATCGCGACACGTGGTGCCTGCAAAGAAACAGACAAACAACTAGCAACATTAACTCCGTCTACCTGATGCCAGGAACTATATTCAGCAAACATAACAAAGATATTAACCATGATAGGGCTTTTCCTTTTTTGTCACTTGAAGCGCTAACGTGACGATCCAACTGCCCATCCGTAATGAAATCCGCGAGTAAAAGCCTGGTTGGTGGTAAAAGCAAATAAACAACCACTGTTGTGAGTCATCATTACGCGTAGGATGGCCGCATACAGCAATGACGTTTGATAGCCGGCATGAATATTGTTAAAATTAATTAACCTATGCGGTTAATTTGCATGTATCATCAGTTAGTTGCCACATCGTAAACCTTTATGTACACTATATGCATATATATATATATATATATATATATATATATATATATATATATATATATATATATATATATATATATATATATATATATCTATATATATAGATATATATATATATATCTAGATTTATATATATATATAGGTTATACCCTATATATCTGTGAATAGATATGTCTGTATATATGTATATCTCTGTATATCTCTTTATATCTCTATTTATATCTCTCTATATGAATATCTATAAATCTCCCTATAGATCTCTCTCTGGCTATATCTCTCTATATACATATATCTATATCTCTATCTCTCTCTCTCTCTATGTTTCTCTATATATCTCTATCTCTCTATCTCTCTCTATATCTCTATATATCTATATCTATTATATATATATATCTATATATATATGCATCTATATATATATATATAGCTATCCTCAAGCTTTGCCGACCGACAGCAGGGGTTTGCAACCCACAATAATTGGATTCTACCTAACAGACGAGGGCTGTATTAAGGCGCTGATTACATTTATTCTTGACCACCCCCATCGCAACTTCTCCTTGTTATTGGAATCGATCTATAATACAGGATTCTAAATTGTTTTTTTCGCAATGCTGTGGACAAAAAGTCATCGCGATCCCATATAGAGAGCAGTCTCCTTGACTTTGGCAGTGTGCTGTGCTAGTTAGTAAGCACTGCCCCGTACTCTGAATTGACATTTTAGTTCTTCATTTGCAATGCAATCGAGAACAGAATGGCGATGCGTACTTTAGTACACTTCTTATGATTTTCTTATGTAATGAATATGCATGAAAGTAGCATGCAATCTCGTTTTGGGAACTCAATATTTAAATAACAATACATAATCGGTTCTACGTTCTTTTGAAATTTTCCGCCGGCAATAAATGTTGTTCACATTTTCAGTTCCCCCAGCCTCGAGGTAAATCTGATCGGTCATCATAGCTTGATGTCATGTGCAGAAGCATTACACTTTACGTTTAACTGTGAGTAAGGTTTCCTCACAAGGCTGAAATGTTTCACTTGCAAGAATTCACATATGATCGCGTTTGTGTTCATTCCAGGTAAAAATTGGAACCTGTGATAGAAGTCATTTCAGTACCCTATGTAAAACGATCATAATGACAGAGTGACTCCCCGCTTAGTTGTAAAAACAAAGTATTATAAAGCGACAAGTATTAAGAAACTGTTCGCATTACGAAGAGGGCAACAAATAAACAAATGCACGAAAATACCTACCATTCCTTACCAATTTTTCTCTGTGAATATAAAGTTACATGGGTAATGCAATACAGACATTGTCTGTACCACGTCGGAGTCAATGTCTAAAACAGTCGTGAACGAGATTGGTTGAGAATGTTGATGTATATAGGGATATAAGTAAAATGCCCTCCCTCCCTCCACGATGCATGTTTTACTTAATTGAGTGCCACGCAACTGCACAAAACGATGTTGCAAGACGGTTAAAAAGTGTTGGACCGGTGGTTAAATTTAGATCAATCATCGATTCTAACTATTATTGTCCCATTTCTGTCCCGAGCTCACTGAAGTGATTAGCAGGTCCAATATCTATAATCAAAAAATATTAAGTTAACAAGTAGGAACTAGCTGCTAAACAAACTTAACATAAAGATAAATGCCTAAACGTTTTGTCACTAGCCTACCTCGAGTGATTTCCCAATTTTTAAGTTAATGGGTAAAAACGCAGCCCCTGCCTGACCTATAAAATTTTGAATAATTTAAATGTATTAATTTAAAACTACATGCTCTCATCAATTAATTTTCTCAATTTTTACCTCCCTGAAAATAATTTTACTTAATAAATAGGCTATTATATAATTATTATTGTAACAAGCATCGTTATAATTCAATAGCTTGTGTGATTCTTCTAATAACTTACATGATTGATGAACACACTCACACCATCTCGAATTTGTGTTCTACCGCTCGGTGCATGATGTGGACGCTGAACAAGAAGTCAACCTGGCCACTTTCAATAAATTCTATCTAAGCCAATTTACACCAGAGAGAAGTCAAATCCAACATCCTGCAAGGTCTTCTGATAGCTTACACAAACGCGACAGCAATGACCAGCAAGGAAATACATAACAGTGGTGAAACAGATTTAATAATACGAACACATAGATTTCGAAGTCTTGTTGCAATATGTTTTAACTCACAAAATTTTGTCCAGGTAGTTGATGATGTTAATCCGTGCAATCTATGCAGTTGAGGATTCACTACGAACAGGTTATTATCGATAATATGGGGCAAATTAAGGAAGCACATTTTTAAAGTGGTTCAATAACATGTGCCTTTAAAACCAGAGTACGTGTGGTATCGCACACGTGATTAATGACAGCGACATTATGTAATGAATTTGACCGACTGATTCAGTAGAACGTTACCCAGGAGCCTTAACTTAATGTGACGGTAATTGAAACAGAGCGTCAATTGAATTTACATCATGCTGTTACTGGTTTGCCAATGAACGCAGAGGTGACACTTGAGTGACATACAATTCAATGTTACGACTCGCTGAAAATTATCCCCTTTCTCCCTTTATTTATAATGCAGACATCTAGCATTGTGTATTGCAGCATCTTACGCCTTTCTGATATTGATTTACTTAAAAGACTAAATGTCATTACCGGTATAGCGTTATCAGTAGTCAATATCTAACACACGAATGTTTTGATTCGGCAGATTATACAAACATGCCGCAGCTGCAGGAAACATTTTATGCCAATGAGTGGGTGGTAATTTCCAGCAATTAAACTGCTAAGACATTTAGATAAGCAAACAATTTCTTGCCCTTGCTTGTACAGAAAAAAAAGTTGGCTCACACCATCGCCACAGGAGTTTCATAGTCTCAGATAAATCTGAAAGTGGCAATTCAAAGAAATAAAAATTATTGGCTATAACGTTTCTAAATTTTGCAAATTTTAATAGTTGCATAACCTCTCAACTATCAATTTTGGTTTATAATCAACCCAATAATATCATTATGTGGATCATTGTAATTTGCTTTCATGCATTGATCCGGGATGATCTAGCATTCAAACAAAGGTCCTTAGATGGTACGCTCTTCATATGTTGTATTTTATTGCACTGCGATCAAATCATATATGTTATTTAGATTTGCAGCCAGGAAACCTATAAACATTAGCGAGTAGTAAGTGAACGTGAATTACGAGGCAGGTATAGATCTTTGCTAGGTATTGCTATTTTGTAGCTGATGTACGATATGACATGTACAGTAGATTATAATGCATAAGTGTCCCGGTTTGCTAAAGTAAAGGTACAGTGAAGCCAAAATATCAACTCCATTCCCATTGCGGCCGTCGACCAAATTAAGATTGATGAGTAGCTTGATTCAACAGATGAGTGCGCTATGTTCTGGGAAAGGCAACCCAAGGGGCCCATATCAAGAAGTTGCCACACAACTTGAATAAATTGATCAGGTATTCTTTTACTGCAACATACAGATGCAATACGCATTGTAATGATTAACACCCCTTTTTTATATTGTACGACTATGTTGTCTTCAGTATTTATGCTTGTGGGCTTATCATTAAATGTGACGTGTCATATGTATGCTCGTTATGGAACGTTCGTGCATTGTAATGTTTCGGAACGAATCTGACAACATGCATCCGTTTACTTGCATGCGCATCGATGGGTATTTTCTTATTTATGTTTGCATACACGCAAGCATTTGTTTTCATTAATGCATAAGTAAATGAGAGCGGATATAGTGAAGGATGAAGTAACTGAAGAAGTAAGCTTCCCACAAAGGCAATATCAGGTCTATATCGGATCTAGTTGATTGAGTGGCCACAT
>CM067356.1:73007143-73039643 GCA_034190875.2 Urechis unicinctus
ACGCTGTTGTACGCAGTGAAGCTTCCTAAATTCTAAATAAGAAGACTTACCTCACATAGAAGTGAAATGGTTATGATATTGCAGGCCAGAGACCGCTTCAGTTAAGAACCAGACCGCATCCTTAACGATGCAATACCGGCAGGGACAGATGATTTATGCGGTTGTTAATATGGTTGTGAAGGAAGCCAGGAAAATATCGGACATTGGTGATTTCATCTAGGCCTTTGCTCCGCACGTTATTATTATGACTGATAAAGGTGTCGGCATGTACACACATTCGCGACTCTTGGTTGTATAAATTGATGCGCGGTTGAATTAACTGGGTCAATGGACTCTAAGTTAAGGGCTGTGGTCCAACAGCAAAGTTTGCGTCAAACGAAGCAACCAACACCCTTGGTTTTGCTGTAGAAATAGTAATATGCTAATAAAAATACATACATACATACATACATACATACATACATACATACATACATACATACTAACATACATACTAACATACATACATACATACATACATACATACATACATACATACATACATACATACATACATACATACATACATACATACATACATACATACATACATACATACATACATACATACATACCTACCTACCTACCTACCTACCTACCTACCTACCTACCTACCTACCTACCTACCTACCTACCTACCTACCTACCTACCTACCTACAATGCATACATACATACATACATACATACATACATACATACATACATACATACATCATACATACATACATACATACATACATACATACATACATACATACATACATACATACATACATACATACATACATACATACATACATACATACATACATACATACATACATACATACATACATACATACCTACCTACCTACCTACCTACCTACCTATCTACCTACCTACCTACCTACCTACCTAAATGTGCAAACGTTCAGTGTCAGAGAATAAGTCCTATGGAGCGGATGTTTGGGCTATAATGTATGTAAATGCTGGTAGGAATGATGGTTTTGCAAATTAAAACAAATTAACACCAAACTATCTTTGATGGAAGAGTTTTATTTTACCCATTACAATGATTGGTTAGATGTGGGACGCTTTCATGATACACCATTGATAATGAAAATTGCGAAACAGACAGAGACGAGTATTAAGGAAGCTGTAAAACTATTCAACACTGTCATCGCTATTGCACTCATTAGTGACGCAATGTCAGGGAGAAAACTCAGTGCACGAAACCGTTATGCAGTAAAAAAACACATTGATGGGCATCCCATACATATGTGATGATGCTACTAAAGACCATATGCGTGACCAGATGAAATACTGGCTCGAGCTAAAGCCGACTCACCTTTAGCAAAGACTGTCATGAATTGCAATTTTTTACGTCGAAGAACATGAAGGTGTCAAGACGGGGTACTTATATCGCTCCATGCAGCGGTGATCGGCTGTTCGGAGGGTATGTGGTCACTGTTCAGCATAACAAGTAGAAGGTCCACCTTAGGTGTATAGTCACTATGACTACAACGCGAATGACTTGAAAACGCAATATGTGTCAAAATGCACTTAATGAGTGTACTTGACAAAAATGGATGCTTGTGAGCGTGTTGACGAAACACCTCTTGTACACGTCACTGCATGTATGCCTGCTTTTATGTATTTATGTATACATTCATTGATTAATGAATGTATGCGTGTAAATATTGGTGAGTTAGTACATTCCAGTATCAATGCATGGCTGACATTGGTAGTGTGTTGTGATGTGTCGATGTCGTGTTTGCGTGATGTGCATCCCTTTTCATGTCTAGTATGTGTGGTGTGTGCATATGTGTAAGTGTAAACGTTTTCCATTTCCAATAGCTTTATAACTATTAATAGAAGTGAATCAGCTAAGCAGAGTCCTACGTTTCTTAGCTCTTGCTCCGGTGTTTTGGAGACAGCAACTTCAGCTCGGGCAAGATAGCGTTTCAACATCAAAAATGCCACCCGACTAGTGACACACTCTTGATAATCTACCAGGGTCTGCATCTATCCCTCACGATCTCTATTGTATTAATCAGGTGCAAACTACCAAGCGACCAAGACTATTTCAGATAGTTGTTAATACCATCGACTAATGCGGCAGCATTGCAACTCAGATAACCACAGCTGTAGTCTGCTTTGCGCGGAAATTTACGATAGATTGGTTCAATGTAATGGCAAAGGTGTGTTAGAAACCTACTATTAAAGCGAAAGGTTACCAAGCGATGTTTATCCTGATATTACATTTGCTCAGGACTTGGTTATCTGTGTAGACTATCCATTGTCGTCAAATCCATAGTGGAGGGAAATAATTGCCGTAATAGGAACTCCATTTCGTATTCTGATTTGCTCAGAATGAGCGGTAAACAAGATTTTCACCGGTGGCAGAGATCGAGCTGCATAGATATGGTGTAATATTAGAAGTGTGAATGTGCACCTCGCTTCTAGGCAGGATATTAAACAAACGGATTTTTTGCTGCAGATTATTTATATTAGCTGCATCCTCAAATCAAATTGCCAGAACACATATTGTGGTTTATCGGCAAGCATATAATCACACAGCTTACATGTTGGTTGCATCGTTAGTAGAATCAATCAGCTGGTACCAGACCAGATGTCTCACGAGTGCATCTGGGTGCGACCACCACACTCTTATTATAACCATATATGAGCCTGGCCAAACAACGCTTACACAACAAAAGCCCTGAAAGTTGGCCTTATAATCAACAAGAGTAAGGTATAATTTAGTTGTAGCCAGGGATATCATTAATTCGGTGATGTCTTCAGTGATTCCGATTATATGCGGATCTAATTAGACTATATATTTATGTATATATATAAATAAATATATATATATATATATATGTATATATATATATATATATATACATATTTATATATATAAATGTATATATATATATATATATTATATATATATATATATATATATATATATATATATATATATATTTATATATATGTTGGCTTGTATAAGAAAGCCTTATCTGAGGAATTAGTTTGACTCAGCAGTTTGTATATGGCATTGAAGGTGAATCTCCAAATTCTTTTTTGAAACACACACACGCGTGTATTGACTCTATCAGTGCGCTTGTAATTAAACAATCATCGAAGTCAATGTAAAGTATTGATCATGCATGCAGACGCTACATTCTGTGTGCTCCGACCTGCTAAAACGAGCCTCGTGGATCTAGGCACACTGTAGACCACCTATATGGGATATTGCCAGCGCATAAGTTGGTGTTTGCTCGATCCATCATCACCACCAAGCCTCGAATGTATAGCCTCTTGATGCTACTTATTCATTCAAAAACTCCCCAGAGCCAACGCGTGGATGCCTGGTTATTTTGGTAAGATTGTAGCTGGCTGGATTATGATGGCTCAAAGGGTCAGACTCACAGACAAGTTAGTGTTGATACAATCCAATTATTGCTGCAGCCCATATATCTTCGTGTTTACCTAGTGGAAACCGGTATTTTAGAAAATTAAATGATGCGAAAGACAGGAGCTCACAATAATTTATTTTCGGCTCGGGACGCTGGTGTTGAGATCCTTATGGTGATGAATGGCATCGTTCAATCTAGATATAACGTCTGATACATAGCCTGATTATAGGAAGCATTAATTACTTCTGCATCAACTTCTTCAAACTGAGGTACAGCTCCAGGTTAACTAACCCATTTACAAGTTTAATCTTGTCGATCCGTCAGTATAAGCCACTTGTAGCGATAATATTACAATTTCTTGATGAAAACTTATCGAATGCAAATCTCTCACAAGACAATGCATAGTTTAGCATGTCATTGTAGCTGACCCTTTGGACTGTGATATCGTGCAACAGGGAAGACAAATGAAATCTAATAATAATGCTTTATGAGCGGCAATGATATTCTATGAAGATTGACCGAAACACGCTATTACCTCGAGTTGAATGAATAGATGATGCATCTCAACGAGATGGCGATAACAGGACCCCGCTTATTCGGTGACATATTTATTTACTCGGTATAGCTGATCAAAGACCAGGCAAGTATGGCATTAAATATATTGCATGTGTCTTTGTATAGAAATCAATGTAGCATATCGACTCACGGCCTTGTACTAGCACTAGTAGAAGCGTGACGGCTCTGTAACAACATAACCAGCTTATTGTCTAATCTAGACATTTAACAACGGTGTAATAAAACTTTGTCATTGTGAACCATCAACAGTGAGAGTAAATAGAGTGATGCATACGGGAAAAAAAAGCATTTGTAACAGTTTATGTGGTGGCAGGATATGTTATCAACGGGCAGACTCTCATCCGTAATCGATTATGATTGACGATGATAAGCTGGATAGTTATAATGTATTATGTATTCTAAAAACGCAGAGCTATGCGGCTGGGTTTAGAACAATGCTACAATAAGTTGCATTCAATTAATGCATTTAAAGTTAATATAACTAGATGTTTGTACAAAATCATAAAACCATCCCACGTGAACAATTATGATGCCAAGACTTGAAATGAATTAAGCGAATATTCTTGTCAGGTTGAAAATTGGCTTTTGTCAGAGTACTCTTCGTTGTTGCTGACGCAAGGTGAAAATACAGAGAGCGTGTTGCGCATGTCGTTGCATTTGCAGATGTACTTGATACTGCATCAAGATTTGGTGATAGGTTACAACCGGGATGTTTCTATTTGCGTGTAAAAAGGTACATATGTAATAACAAGAAATGTGTGTTACTTTGCGTCGTTGCAACACAAACAAACTTAACATAAATGCGAAATCTAACATAAGTATTAAGTATACGATCATGGCCATTGTTGGTATGTAGATACATGAGATCAATTACGATACCTCACACAACCTCACCAGTGTCCTCGTAAATCAAAACAAAATCAAAACAAATGATTGTAATATTTGTTACGATGAATTCTGAGGCGGTGTTCTGTATTGGTCGGCGTTAATGTATATGCAGAAAAAGAATCAGCCGCTTTCATGCGATTCATATGCACCTACAAAATACGCGGGTCCACGGCGGGTTGCGATGCAGTGTTTTATATTACGTTATCAAAAAGAAGAGTAATCTTTCGAAAAGTTCTGCCGTCTGCATTATTCGCATCATCTATTGAATCATTATTGTCATGAGTATCTTTTCGTTCATTGTTTGAAGGGTATTGTGATGCGGGAAATATACTAGGAGACCCGACAAAAGGAAACAAGCAGTTGAACAGCAAATTACTAGACCGCATTTATAACGTTATCATTATCTGGTCACACAACGAATGTAAATGCAATGGAAGCATAACAAGATTTGATTCGGAGATACACATTATTCAACCAATGTTTCACTATTCAATTTTCTTATGATCCATCACATCAGTCTTAATTATGCGTCAACTAATTATTGCATAATGAAGAGCAGACTTACCTCAAAAGAACCACTCTGTTTTTACGTGATGTTTCATCACATAATGTTCGGTTTACCTTTTGGGTTTTTTATGCGAGTGAAAGATGCTGAGTTCAGCGTTATCCGGTTTTCTTAACTCATGCTATTGTACCTTCGATTCAACATCAAATCTGCACACACTGGGTCAAGGCTGACCATTGATTTCTGACAGAGATATCCAGGGCCACTTAGATGATACATTGCCTCCAATGGGAAGGCTGATCGAGGTTCCAATGCTTCGGCTTCGTCCTCTTATCAGATGACCCATCCACATCTGTCCTGTCAGGAGGGAAATCGAATACAGCAGAAATATCTTGCTTTGCCTAAACACGTTGCTGTGAGCGAGTGGTACCGCACCATATCGCTCACGATAATGAACTTGCACGGCTATCGACCACCATGCGACCCCCATCCAATGCATATTTGTGCAGTTCTTAATGTTGGGTGGCGTGAACGAAAGTGAGTAAAGATACAATACCTTTGACAATAGATGTGGCTCGTGGAACCGGGCAGTGCCTTGCATCAACGCACTGTGTAGATTGGAAACGTCAATGGTTCTAGTGCTCTGAAATATTAATTGATTTTATCGATTATTGAGATAACCGGACCTGGTTTACTGATTCAGCAAATCCAAAACCAGGACAGTATTCATCAAGTCATCCAAAACAAACTGTCAACTACTCAGCTGTTCTAGACTCGCAACAACCCCAAATGACGCATTACAAATACCATATCACCTTGAAAATAAAACATGCTTATGTTAGAAGGGTACACTCTCAGCATCCAAGGATTTAAGGCGTTTTTTCATGGGTCAAATTGCTTTAATATAGAATGCGCCATGCCATTACGTATACGATGGGTTTAGACGACGAATAATCTGAAACAGTATCGTAGAGGGTACATTGACCCGCTGCTTAAATAAATAATAATAAACTACAATTTATTTCCCTATGTACTTGATTTCGTCTTTGATATGTTGCTATGTCATTGATTACATATTGCAGATTGTTGCAAATTGGTTAAATCGTAAAATGACCACCTTTGACAGGTTGCATCTAACACACATCCTAATTTCGAACAAATATTTCAAATCTTGTTGATGACGTACATCATGATCCTAAAGTTGCGTGCTTCCAACACTCGTCAATACACCAGTCCAAATTTCAGTCGACATTGGTACCCCCTGTTCAGTAGGAGAATATTCAAGCAATCACATTAGTACAAATTGGATGGCTCTAGGTATAGGGAATCTTTCTCTGATATGCTTAGGAACAAGCCACATTACATAACCGGGAAGCTGTTGAGTCAGCAAATTTATATGACGGATAAGTGATGACTTGCAAGCCTATTGCAAATATAAAATATATTTACTTATATATATTTAGTGCTATATTAGATGTTATTACTTAATGTATCAATATAAAAGCATTTACATGCGCTAGGTGAGTCTCAATTAATGCCGATTACGATTACATAGAGAGATGCTTTTCTAATAAGCCTAAGCACAATCCGCATTAAAGGGTGGTGTTCAAAATAATGAAGTATTTGGGGACGATTTGCAGTCGATAGGTTTGAGGCGCGGACATTTCTTGATGCTGTGGGTGACGACGAAAACCAGCATTTGAGACACTTAAAATCATGCAATTTCATGGTAAAATCTTGTAAGAAATTATCACTATATGGCGATGATGCACTGTGCAGATTGACCAGGCACGCTATTTACTTGAGTTATCCCGAAAGATGATTAATGGGATCTCAATACCAATGAGATTCCCTGCCTTATGTTAATCACTATTTTCCGTATTATGACATGCGTCCATGGGTTCCTATTTGCCGCCAGTGCGTGGCCAGCTAGAGTCATTAGTGTTGACTGCTGCATGTGCACGCGATTATGATTGAGCGACTAGTTATTCGCGAAGATTTCTGCGCTGAGATTTGTATCAAGTCATTCATATTGCATCGAATTGGTGAACTAGATACATTCTAGTTATGTTATGCAGTCTTGTTGTGAGCAGCTTAACTGCATGATACGTATGCTTTTTTTCCAGAATAATAGACAGGCGATCGGAAAACTACTTCTCCATGAAATATTGCTAAAAAACTGGTCCGCTTGCGACACGTGTGTGAGGTTTTTAAAACTGCGACAGCAAAGTACACACTAATCATGCACCTACTAGCGTGAGTACAGTACATTGTATGAAAAATGCACACATTACGTTCTTGGTGTTGGCAGAACGTGTGATTTGATTTACGATGCTTGGTTTAAAGCAAAACACATATGAAAATAGACGAACTGTCTTTGCATGCTGGTGCTTGAACTGCAGAAACACGGGCTGCTAAACGCAAAAAAACGGTATGTAAGCAGAAACACATCAGTTCTCATCTGCGATTGGTGGACGATTGCATCGTGCTACGATATTGCGACATTTGCGACATCCGCTCTAAAAAGTAGAACTGATTAATAAGGAATAACATTGGAAACGATTAATCAGGAACCTTAAAAGACCAATAGGTTCATTTATGTGTTCTAGTTCCAACAAAAATTAGGTTAACTGACCAAAACTGAAGGTGGTGCAATGGGTTACTTGCCATATGTAAATAATGCATAGTATCACTTAGAATAATGGTGGATGCCATCGAAAACTATTTATTTTTAATGCATAAGAAAAGAAACTACCGCAATATCCTGGACATCAGCGACTAAGTAATATGGCAATCAACCCTTCGATTCTCGTCTAATGCATTTTTATCGAGTCGGATTTCGGCACGGTTTCATCGTTGCTATTGGGGTTTTCTTGTTCACATATGCAAGTGCCAATTTACAGGTATTGCTACCTTGTTTACCACTTTTGATGTACAACCTACTCTGCTGGAGGCATTAATCATCACTATATTTATCATATAAAATGTCATAATTGTTTTTTATTTGAGTAATTCTTTTATCAAATCGTCGCTAATCACGCGTTCTGAGATTCATAACCAATAAAGATATGGAACGATTATCAAAACCCGTGTGTTACTAAATGTGGTAATATAATACGCTCTGATTAATCATATTAGCAATTGCTGCACGACATCTGATTTTGGCAACTGAAATAAAATAATACCAACTAACAGTTGCCTCATTGTTGTTTATTGCAGCAGACAATTCCTGGCAACATAATTAGATCATGTGTCTCATTATCGTTAAAAGCCTAAATACATTCAGCTCATATAAACAACGATATGTGCATATTTCACAAAACGAGATAACTTGCCTCGCTCAGGTCAAGTACAGGAGCTGTCTAACCTGAGCAGTAGAGATATGCATGTTCATCAGCAAGGCGAAATTCATCCGTCCCTGTATTTACGGCAAGATGGTTGCTTTCCTCAATGTATTTTTGCCGGGGGCATTCATGAGTATAGAAAAGGGTAACCTCGACGCAGCACCACTCTTTCACTGTGTGAATGGGCAGTCTTCCCTTCCCTATCCTGATTTATCATCTTACACTCAGTTGTAACACATTTAATTCAATGATTGTACCACATAATAGCCTGCCTTGATGAGAAATATTGCAGACATTGGACTAGTGAAGGCACAGCGTACATCTGCAGCATTAAAAGTATGCTACGTTGACTTTTCAATGAACACCAAATGTTCTGAAAATCTTTGAATCGACTATCGGAAGTAACCAAAACCATAGCAAGAACTGTGATGTAATTTTATTTGAAAGAGGTTTCCTTCAATATAAATTTATCATGACCATATTAATAATAGTGGATAATTTTACAATAAATGCATATAACTTAACGCTTAACCCTGACATAAAGCAGAAGACACAATATTATGCGAGTATGTCTTCAGTTTAATGATACGTTAATATCGCCGTTAACTGTATGATTCTTATTTACAACAAGTCAACAGCGATATTTTCCGACTTTGAATGGAATCTTTTACACTTATATGATAACCCAATAACATTTGTCCCAATTGAACGAACTTGCAGAAACCAAAGTTGAGTTTAAGTTAAAACTACTAATAACAGTTGCCATTCGACACCCCTCTAACAATGATCATGATAAAACTCACAGAGTTTGTGTAACCATAACCTCGCAATTCGTTTATTATAGGCAAACAATAAATTTCATAGTTCTGTTGAAAAGTAATTCCTGCCAATCGGGGAGCTTTAAATCGATCGGCCTTAATGTTGCCACGAATTGACTAAATCTGGCAATGTTTACAGGCATCATTTGCGACTATTTTATATGTGCTTATTAATATACACAATTTTGTAATTTAATGGACGCAAGATGATGTATCCATTTATGACAAACATTTTTAAATGCCGGAATAATGTATAACAGAGCAGATATTGTTGTGACAAAAACATTTGAGGCGGATTTCCCCGACAAAATAGGTAATTGAAGGACATTAACAAAGTCCCGTAAGAGTCGGTTTATGTTTCGTCCCTAGGACCAGTTATTTCTGGGCTATATTAAGCCTAATGGTAGTTAGCACTGTAAGCATTTATCGTCACTCATATGTGGCGTTCTGTATAAGTTGGAAAACGCCTGTTGCGTGATGTATAGGTTGAGGTTGTTATGATGAAAGCCCTCTGGCAATTAATTTTGGAAGAGATTCCTTAATGACTGTTTCCAGTGCTTTGCGAAGCCACTTTGGTTAATACGCTTGGTCATCAGAAGGCAACGGACTGCAGACAAACATATTTTTAAGACAATTCATCGCCAGTGTACTGCATTATACATACGGTTGTAGACAGTTAAGCAAATAACATGTGTGTGTGAATACTTCGTCATTAAAAAATATATGTTTCAATGACCAATTAGGTATTAACTTGTGAGAGTTGGGAAAATTTTCCTGTTTTGTATGGGTATAAAGTTAGAGCATTATGCGATTTCAAATCGTGAGCACTAAATATCTGCACTTGCTGTCAAGAATAAATCTTCGTTAACGCACACAGATTCCATGTGTATACATTGAACCATCAATTTATGTGTTTTCTTAATCGACAAGCATGTCTATTAAAATATAGTTGCATTAAACTAGATCAAGACTCATGGTGTTTAAGTATATCTTCATTGTTATTTCACAAATCTGAAATCAATTAAAAGCGGCTGATTAGTTCCCTTTATAATTAAATGTATCTTGCACAGTGCGCTAGGATGTGGAGCTGCGAATATCGCTGTATATATTTTTGTTGGTTTCCCGATCTCACCCTTGATTTTCTGTCGGCACAATGCGTATGCATTACTGGAAAGACAACTCACCTAATGCAGATTTCGTCGTAAAATATCACCATGAATGGATATTGGCCACATTACTTTGTTTTATATGTCTATGGATGACAATATTGTCATGAATATGTCGTGTATATAGAGATAAATGATGCTTCTTACACCCATTAAGTCGCAGATTGTATCCTTTCAACCAATCAAACGTTGATCTGTTAAGTACAATTAATGATATCAGTAGATTCTGCTGCCACCATTTCTGCACTTTGGGCAGTTTATATGTACGGTTGGATGTTTGGAAGCACACTTGTGCCCAGCAGGGTTAAACGTATTATTTATAATGTAACGAACGAGCTTTGGCCCAGCAGAAAATACGCAAACTACACATTTCTATCTTAACTTGGCATGATTGACTATAAGCCATAACTGCTGCATTATAATTTGATGTGTACAATTATTTGCATTTATTATAAACATTTTAACTTGATATTCGAAACCCTTGACGCCGGACTCAAACATGAAAGCGCAAATTGAAATACCAAAACTAGGTTCACCATTGTGTAGGTGTTCAACCTTTCTTAGTACAGTCATAAATATACACGAAGTGTTTGATACAGCACTCTCTTTAGTCCAACAATAGTTAGGATCACTGATGCAGTGCCCGATGAGGAGAATACAGCCGTTACCTATTCATGTAATTGCTATTTGCAGAAATTATATTTATGTCAATTACAACCTTGAAGAAGCCAGTTATAGCCATGTATTTAACTCTCACACTATATTATGCACACATAAATATATTGCATTTACTTTCTGACATCCTATTATATTCTTACGCAATATGTATTATCGCATATGCTTAAGCCTGTGTCTGTATGTGTGCGATTATGTTAATTATAACACCTCTAGTCCTGTTTACATAGATTAATCCTTGTAAAGCACAGTCGACTACATGATCAACTAGCTTCCTCATTACATATCAGTATAATAATTGTTTGAGGGATTGGTAGGGTGGCACATTCACCATAGTTCCGAGGTAAGGGCAAAGAACTTTGGTTAAGCTGAAATGTTAACCCATCTAATGCATGTACAATTTTAACTCCTTTATGAAGTGCGATGCATGACAAATACGCTCACATCTATTGAGTAATACTATAATATAAAGTGACATATCTACATGCATAATATAGCATAGGAAGCATTTTATATTTATACTCACATACTTAAGCCTTGGTAAAGCTCGTCGGCATCCAGTATAGCTTGAAAGGTGCTAACCTACTTGCGAACGTGTGTTTTTTCATGTTTGTATTTATTAGTTAATTTGTTTCACGTTTGTTCGTGCATTCATCAGTAAGTTAACAAAACCTGGTATAAATCTGATGATGCAAATATAGGAAAATAGAGCAAACTCTCCAGGCGTACCAAACACACAATAATGCACCTTATAATGTAATGCACCTTATTAATGCGAACGCATTTTTTGGGGGGACATTCAGCACATAGCGCCAAATCCGCTAGAACACTTTCGCATAGCATAAAACGCCGAACAATTATCCTTTTGTAAAAATGTTTATTGCTAACAGCTGTGCGGGGACCTCTATACGAGTCCCCCCGTTCTTGCTGTACACATAAGAACACGCCCATCTGCTGGTTCAAGGAATTCCGCCGGCTCGATCGATCTCGTTCAATTTGATTTCTCCGGAATAGCCTTTGGACATTTGGTATGGCGGCTAGCCTTAAACGTTGATAATAATTCCAATAACAGTAGTAAGATAGCGAACCACGATCAACTTTTCTACCCATTCGTCTACTTATAGTTCACGATGACCTTGCATGGTATATTTGAACCTGATTTTGATCTGCTTTAAGGCTCAACAAACGCAAAAAAAAACATTATATGCAACCATATGCAAAACGCCTCTCGCAAATATTTGATCCATCTACTTGTGAATGTGATACCCGCAATTAGTACTCAAAGAGCAGGTCATGCAATACCAATGCACATCGATATACAGGTGCTGATATTAGTTATAATTTCGTCGGAATTTTTATCATCTACATCTACAGCTCATTCTAATCGATCGAATATAAACGCGCCTCGACGAGTATAGAATTAGGACTCACGCCGTCAGCTAATTGACCAAGTCAGAAAACCCGGCGAGGCAAACACACTATGAATATTAAGTAAATCAAATATATATTTGAAACAATAAAACGTATGCAGTGAGACCAGGTAGCCAAAAACGAACTGCTCTGGTTCCAATAGACACAGCTTGCTAACGTAGTGTTATGAATGACGATAGCCTGATAAAAATTAGGACAAGTTGATAATCATGAGGAATAGGTAGACGCTCGGTTTGTGATCTTTTTCATCATGTCGTGACCAGCAAAATGGTTGCATGTAAATGCACAGCAAAATTTGAGAAAAAAGCTGGCTTTGCTGCGAGACCATTTGACATTCCTTTAAACCTGGAACGATTTATTCGTGACACTGCTCATCGATCCTCATCTTGAACTCTTGATTGTGCCATGCACCTTCTCTAAATTACTATTATCTGCTTCTAAATCTGCACCTGATGTCTTGGTGGTGATGGATGATACCACTTACCCAGGAGGAAACTCACCAAAGAGATACTACCGTAACAGTGAAAACGGGATATTATCTCCAGAATCCCGCAATAGCGCTATAGAAATTCCGTTATGAATGCAAGTATCTACAAGACAGACAAACATTGTGAGGTGTAATGTTAATAATGGTAGTCTTAGACACAACATACGCCACATCAGATATGCTGTGAGGCCGGTGTACGAAAGTAGAATTGGTTTTCAGCGAGTTTCGTTTGACTGTTAGCGGAGTCTGGCACAGAGCACTAGACAGTTTAGGTAATGAGTCCATGGTGAACGTTTCATGTGACAAGTCGCATACGGTTTACGCTTCAACTATAATATTTCCTGTAACCGTGTTTCAAAGCAAACCCGGTAAAGCTAAAACACGCCTATCTACCGGTTGCAAGAGATTAAGTGTACCCACGTCATAACACGCCAATCTGCTGGATCAAGGTATCAAATAAATCGAGCTTTCGCTGACGCCAATTATCTCAATATATAACAGCTATCCCGGATTTGATTTGGAACATCAGGTTACACTGCCTAGAACAGCAAGAACGGTTAATAGGTCAACGTACACACAATATGTTTTATTGTCGTTGTTTATGATGATTTCAAAACAAATCACGTTTTCATTATAACCCTGAGTACTTATTGGTTTAGATTAACGAAATACAGAAAACACCGTCCGAAAGCAAGGTTCCACGATATTATACCTAACGGTTTATCATGAGTAACCCTCGGATGTAATCTATCTAGTGGTAATGAGCAGGGGCGTTACTTACGGCTACAATGGAGATTTAGAGTGATGATGAAGAAAGCAAGATAGTACACAGAAGAGCGGATTTCCCGACGACATTTCTCAGTTTTCTGCTATAATTTATTTTATCGGTCATCATGATACAATCATTATAAGTGACACATGTCATTACACCAAGGTCTTGTGTTGGCATTTTGACGGATGTAGATGTACGCATCGTGTAGTGTTGGCCTGCATTTAAAATATATGAAGAATCCTAACTGTAAGCTTATATATGAAGCACATTTGACAGCATTATTGATAAGTCTCAGCAAACACCTTCATCTCTACAAATGTGGCTTCTGCGAGGTTCGACATACATAACGTTGACGTTGATGCATCATTGACCTTTCCACCCAAATATAAGTCTTTCCAGTGATTATAACTGGCAGAATGAAGCGCAAAATGTCTACCGATTGGTAAAGCATGAATTACAACATTTACTCTCTACGAAGGAGAGATATATCTAGCAAATAAGCAGTACGACTTTATGTTTTATCCAACAACAAACCATTCTAAAACAAAATGACTCGTGACGAAACCACAACGGATTATACCTCAGACCTCAGTCTCACACGTTGATGAATGCAGTCACCATCTCTCCATATGCGTCTGTTTGGTGTCCTTACACATAGAAGAGTTAAACCCCTTGCTTCTCTTTGATTCCACCAAACTTACCCACAATTTTTTTATTTCTCGACGACAGGTAATATTCCTGTTGCTTAATCACTCGCTAGTGCAGGTCGGTGGCACGTGGCACACCAACATTTGCACACACTCCACAGTCAAGTTATATTAATGTGTTTTTTTCTGTAAATATAGTACACTACTCTTCAATCGACTTAAGTAATGCTATATTCATTAAAGTCTAACCCGGCGTCAATAGCCCTATAGCATGAAACACTCACCCCGGCTGTGAGGGCTGTTAGCTAGGCGTGGACCATGATTAAGCGACAAGTGGACACTTGCCTATCGTGTTTCTGCCTATGCATCACAGTTAGTCTCTGCAATCAATTTATATTATCCCGTAATTTATTTCTCACACCTCTGCATTAATTAGAACATTAAGATACCAAACAACTATGGACCTGCCTGCTAAATCGTTAGATAAACGCTCATAATGTCCTGCCATGGTATATTTGAACATTAATAAGATGCTAGAAGTCACTACAAACGAAGCCATAACATTATGATGCATCCATTTGAACACGACTCTCACATACTTGGAACTCATCTGCCGATGATTCCTGCAATTTCCGCATTCAGCATAGCATGAGGTTGGTTCCGTGGTCGTTAAGTATGCACATTTAGCGTGTTATTACTTTTAACTAATGGATTTTACCCCTTTCTGACGATATAAGCATCGACTGCTGAATGAATAACAGTTATAACACGCTGCTTGACTGCATAAGAGATGTGACCACATTGCCAAATATATAGCACCAGATGATTAAAATCTGGAAAGATGCACGCATAACCCGGGGCGTTTCCCTGACGTACGGCTGAATTTATACCACGGTATTTAGTACGTCATATATGTGATTTGCATTCTCCGATATATATGTATATATGTATATATATTTATAGGTATATAGATATATATATAGATATAGATAGAGATATATAGAGAGATAGATATAGAGAGAGATATATAAATAGAGAGAGATATATAGATATAGAGATATAGATCAGAATATATATATATATATATATATATATATATATACAGAGATATATCTATAGATATATATATATATATATATATATATATATAGATATATATATATATATATATATATATATATATATATCTATATATATGTGTGTATGTGTGTATATGTGCGTGTGTGTGTGTGTGTGTATATATGTTTGCCTGTATAAGAGGGCCTTTATGATGTATTTGTCGGACTCTGCTCAGCTAGTTTTGTAAAGTGCATTGAAGTTGAATCTCCGAATTCTTATTTGAAACACACAGACGCGTGCATGGAACTGAACAATCGTCAAAGTCATTGTTAAGCATTGATCATCTTACAGGCACTTCATCTAATGTGCTCCTACCTGCCCAAACGAGCCGCGCGAATCTAGGGACCCATTTGACCACCTATATAGCATATTGCCTGCCCATGAGTTTGTGTTTGCTCGATCACTTATCACCTTGAATGCAATGCCTCTTGAGGCTACTTATTCATTCAAAAACTCCCCAGAGCCAACGCGTGGATGCCTGGTTAAGTTTGTGGTTTGTTGCTGGCTGGATTACGTTGGCTAACAGTGTCGGACACTTAGACAAGTTAGTGTTTATACAATCCAATTAATGCTGCAGCACATCGATCCTCGTGCTTATCTCGTCGATATCGGTATTTAAGCAAAAAAATAAAAGGACACCAGCTCGCAATTAGGTTTTTTCGGCACGGGACGCTGGTGTTGAGAACGTAATGGTGATGAATGACAACATTAAAACTAGACCTAACGTCGGATACATTGCCTGACTACAGGAAACATCAATTTTTTCTGTACTCTTCTTTGCTCCAAACTGAGGTACAGCTCCGGGCTTACTTGTAGCGACAATGTTAACATTTCTTGTTAAAACTTATCGATTGCAAATCCTTCCCAAGACAATGCATAGTTGAGTATGTCCTTGTAGCTGACCCTTCGGACTTGGATAACGTGCGACAGGGAAGACAAATACAATCTAGTAATGATATGGAGATTATGGCATTAAATATATTGCATGTGTTTTTGTATGGAAATCAATGTAGCATATCTACTCACGGCGCCTTGTACTTGCCCTAGTAGAGGTTCGACGGTTCTGTAATAACATTACAAGCTTATTGTCATCGATGTTGCTGACGCAATGGGAAAATACAGAGAGCATGTGGCGCATGTCGTTGCATTATCAGATGTATTTAGTACAGCATCAAGAGTAGGCGTTTATAATTGCTTGTATAAAGGTACATATGTAAAAACAATAAAATGTGTGTTGTTTTGAGTCGTTCCACATAAACAAACTTAACATATAATGCGAAATCAAACTTAAGTAAATAAATTAGCAACACTTTTTGTGAATTGCTATCGGTGATGACGATATATTTAGTTCCGATCTTCATTACTATAAACGTACTAGGACATTTGTGATAATTCCACGGCAGAGCTCTGTGTTGATGCGTGTGCGGCTCGGATAAATGCATAGCTATGCCACGGACAAGTCATAAATTGCAGAACGTACACGCGGTAAAAAATATTCATGGCGCATCAGACGTAGCAATTGTCTGTATGCAAATACATTATATCACTTAAGATACCTCCTAAATCAAACCAATCATAGTAATATTTTTTACTATGAATGCTGATGCGGTGTTCTGTATTTGATGGCGGTAACGTATATGCAATTATAGAATAAGCCATTTTTATGCTATTCATATGCACAGCTACGCGGGTCCACTACGGATGGTGATGCAGTGTTTTATATTATGTTATGTGAAAGAAGAGTCATCTTCCACAGCAGTACTGCATCTGCAATATTCGCATTATCTTTTGAATCATTATTGTCGTTAATATCTTTTCGTTAATTTTTAAGGGTGTTGTAACTTGAAATATATACTTAGATATCTGACAAAATGAAACAAGCAGTTGGACGTTATTTTACCTGACCACATTTATAACGTTATCATTGTCTTGTCACCCAACGAATATGAATTAAGTGGAAGCCTAATTGGATTGGAGATACTGATTATTCAGCCAATGTTTCACTATGCAATTGTCTTATAATCCATCACATCAGTCTCGAGTTTCGCGCCAACTGATTAATGCACAATAAAGAGAAGACATACCTCAAAAGCACTACCTTCTGTATTAACTTGATGTTTAAACACATATTGTTGAGTTTACCTTTTGGTTTTTTTCTTCGAGTGAAAGATGCTGAGTTCAGCGTTATCCGGTTTTCTTACAAACAACTCATGCTATGTACCTTCGATTCAACATCAAATCTGCACACACTGGGTCAAGGTTGACCATTGATTTCTGACAGAGATATCCAGGGCCACTTTGATGATACATTGCCTCCAATGGGAAGGCTGATCGAGGGGCCAATGCTTCGCTTCGTCCTCTTATCAGATGACCCATCCACATATGTTCTGTCAGGAGGGAAATCGAATACAGCAGAAGTATCTTGCTTTGCCTAAACACGTTGTTGTGAGCTACATTCGAGTGGTACCGCACCATATCGCTCACGATAATGAACTTGCACGGCTATCGACCACCATGCAACCCCCATCCAATGCATATCTGTGCATTCTTAAATGCAACGAAAGTGAGTAAAGATACAATGCCTTTGACAATAGATTGGGCTCGTGGAACCGGGCAGTGCCTTGCAACGCACTGTGAAGATGAGAAACGTCAGTGGTTCTAGTGCTCTGACAATGATTTTATCGATTATTGAGATAACCGGACCTGGTTTACTGATTCAGCAAATCCAAAACCATGACAATATTTATCAAGTCATCCAAAACAAACTGTCAACTACTCAGCTGTTCTAGACTCACAACAGCCCCAGATGACGTATTGCTAATACCATATCACCTTGCAAATAAAACATGCTTATGTTAGAAGGGTACACCCTCAGCATCCACGTTTTTAAGGCGTTTTTTTCATGGGTCAAATTGCTTTAAAATAGAATGCTTTAAGTCCATGCCATTACGTATACGGCCGGATAAGACGACGAACAATCTGAAACAGTTACATGGGGGGTACTTTGATCCGCTGCTTAAATATATAATAATACACTACAATGTTATTTCCTATGTGCTTGATTTCGTCTTTAATATGTTTCTATGTCATTGATTACATATAGCAGATTGTTGCAAATTGGTTAAATCGTAAAATGACCACCTTTGACAGGTTGCAACTAACACACATCCCAATTTCGAACAAATATTTCAAATCTTGTTGATGACGTACATCATGATCCTAAAGTTGCGTGCTGCCAACACTCGTCAATGCACCAGTCCATATTTTCGACCCCCCTGTTCAGTAGGAGAATATTCAAGCAATCACATTAGTACAAATTGGATGGCTCGAGGTGTAGGGAATCTTTCTCTGATATGCCTAGGAACAAACCACATTAAATACCAGGAAGCTATTGAGTCAGCAAATTTATATGACGGATAAGTGATGACTTGCAAAAACATATTGCTAATATCAAATATCTTTACTTATATATATTTAGTGCTATATTAGATGTTATTACTTAATGTATTGATATAAAAGCATTTACATGCGCTTGGTGAGTCTCAATTAATGCCGATTAATGGATGCTTTTATGATTAAAAGAGAGGTGCTTTTCTAATAAGCCTAAGGACCGTCCACAATCCGCATTAAAGGGTGGTATTCAAAACAATGAAGTGTTTGGGGACGATTTGCAGTCGATAGGTTTGATGCGCGGACATGTTCTTGATGCATCAAAGGTGATATACGAAAACCAGCATTTGAGACAATTAAAATCATGCAATTTTAATGGTAAAATTTTATAAGAAATTATCACTATATGGCGATGATGCATTGTGGTATTCAAAAATATGACCAGGCGCGCTATTTACTTGAGTTATCCTAAAAGATGATTAATGGGATCTCAATTCCAATGAGATTCCCTGCCGCATGTTAGTCACTATTTTCCGTATTATGATATGCGTCCATGGGTTCCTATTTGCCGCCAGTGCGTGGCCAGTTAGAGTCATTAGTGGTTGATTGCAGTTGAGAATCGACAATGTGCTTCTATGTTGCATGCGCACGCGATTATGATTGAGTTATTCGCGAAGATTTCTGTGCTGAGATTTGTGTGAAGTCATTCATATTGCATCGAATTAGTGAATACATGCATTCTAGTTATGTTATGCAGCCTTTGTTGTGAGCAGCTTAACTGCATGATACGCATGGTTTTTTTCCAGAATAATAAACAGGCGATCGGAAAACTACTTCTCCATGGAATATTGCTGAAAAGCTGGTCCGCTTGCGACACGTGTGTGAGGTTTTTTAAAACGGCGACAGCAAAGTACGCACTAATCCTGCATCAAATAGCGTGAGTACAGTACATCGTATGAAAAATGCACACATTACGTTCTTGGTGTTGGCAGAACGTGTGATTTGATTCACGATGCTTGGTTTAAAGCGAAGCACACATGAAAATAGACGAACTGTCTTTGCAATAAGACTGTTAAACTGCGTTGCATGCACGTCAAAACTTTTGCTGGTGCTTGAACTAAAGAAAAACGGGCTGCTAAAAGCAAAAAAAGGGTATGTAAGCAGACACACATCAGTTCGCATCTGCGATTGGTGGGCAATTGCGTCGAGCGAAGATATTGCCACATTTGCGACATCCGCTCTGAAAGTAGAACGGATTAACAAGGATTAACTTTGGAAACGATTTATCAGGACTCTTAAAAGATCAATGGGTTCATTTATGTGTTCTAGTTCCAACAAATATTATTGCAATAAGTAAATAATGCATAGTTTCACTTAGATTAATGGTGGATGCAATCGAAAACTATTTATTTTTAATGCATAAAAACACAAACTACCGCGATATCCTGGACATCGGCAACTACGTAATATGGCAATCAACCCTTCGATTCTCGTCGAATGCATTTTTATCGAGTCGGGTTTCGGCACGGTTTCATCGTTGCTATTGGGGTTTTCTTGTTCACATATGCAAGTGCCAATTTACAGGTATTGCTACCTTGTTTACCACTTTTGATGTACAACCTACTCTGCTGGCGGCATTAATCATCACTATATTTATCATATGAAACGTCACAATTGTATTTTATTTGAGTAATTCTTTAATCAAATCGTCGCTAATCACGCGTTCTGAGATTCATAACCAATAAAGATATGGAACGATTATCAAAATCCGTGTGTTACTAAATGTGGTAATATAACACGCTCTAATTAATCACATTAGCATTTGCTGTATGACATCTGATTTTGGCAACTGAAATAAAATAATACCAACTAACAAGAATTATTCTGCTAAATTGATCGACTACAACCAAGTTGATTATACAACAAAATAAATGTTTTTTTCTGATAATATGCTTTCCTAACTTAAAAGGGCTGCCTCTCATATGGATTTGTTTGGCGTTAAATGTAGCGAGATGATTAAAATGTTACTCGAACGTAGCATGTAATTATGCATAGAAGTGATTATAATCACAAAACCCTTCTTCCACTGCAAGTCGATCCTCAATGTGCTATCTGATGTGTGCAGTACAATTGCATATTTCACATTTGCGTGACGATTTAACCCTGACATGTTTATAGGAATACACTCATCGGAATTTACAGCCAAGATGTCTTCAGCGCCCGGAATATCCAGAGCATATTACTCAAGTTACTGACGCAAATTGGAACAGTTAAAATATACATTTATGGCATAAAATCAGACAAATAAATTAGATGCATTTTGTAACGTTCTTGTGAATTCCGCGACGCGAGAAGGCATTGCCTTTGTATTTATATAGATTGACGGCAGCATTTTGGGAGTAATGTAAATGTGCGCCAGTGTTTGAACGCTTTTCTACCCAGTACGAATAAAAAAGCTATTCGGGGTATATCAGTTGTCAGCTCCATCGATCTACGATACACCTATGGCAGCATCCCAATGACTCCCTTAAGGGATGTATGGTAACGAGCCCACATCGATCGTGCAAATTCACGTGAATGATGATATATGTTATATGGACTAACAAACGATGCTCGTAATCGACAAGCATATTTATTAAACTATTTAAACTAATGCACTAGATTATAATTGTTAGTGTTGAAATACATCACCATTGATGTCTCACAAATCTGTAATAAATTAAACTCTACAGGTGTGTTGCACAACTATTAAATGTATATCTTGAACATAGTGCTGGAATATTAAGCTGCAACTATCTTTGTATGTATCGTTTTTAGATTCCCGATCTCACTCTTGATATTTTGTCGGCGCAATACATATGGATAAATGGAAAGACAGCAAGTGTAAATCTTGACAAGTCGCTTACCTGATGCAAATACCGTAGTGAAACATAGCCACGAATAGATATGTACAACATTGCATTGTTTCATGTCTATGGATGACTTTATTACTACGAAGATGTCGTTCGAATATTTTAATTTGATATTCGAAACCCTTGTTTGTACTCTTTACGACCGACTTTGTCACTCAATTGTTGCTGAATGGGAATGCAATGGGGCTTTTGAATGAAGCTTAAGAAGTCATAATAATCTCTACAATAACCGATTTCCAAGTTATATTTTTTACTCTTTCGCTATATGTTATCTATTTCATACGACAGAAGTATGATAGGATGGCTTTTATTTACATGCAGTGTTAGGAGCTATTAAGCATGTATCGGTCCAAACTGTCGATGCAAGCAAACGGAACGGATCGGTAGCATATTTCATCCTTAATACGGCGTCTCGTGCAGTTTCATATGACTTACATATGGTACAGTACACTCTTTAGTCCTACATAATCAGTGCCACTCGTAATTGATTTCTGCAAAAACAAATTTATAACAATTGCTATCTGTCAGAAGCCAGTTACAGCAATATATGCAAATCTTATGTTAATTTGTTACGCATTATGTATCATCGCATATGCTTAAACCCGTGTCTGTATGCGTGTGATTGTGTGAAACTTGCACACATGCAGTCCTGTTAATTTAGATTGTATGTTACAAAACACAGGCCGACCAATGGTTCAACTGCATCACGTGTCTGCATAAAAATTGTTTGGGTGTTGGTAGTGCGGACAATGAACCATCGTTTGATGGTGAGGGCAAAGAGCTGCAGTTAAGCTGAAATTCGAGCCCATCTAGTGCATGTACAACTTGAACTCCTTTATGAAGTTGATGCATGACAGATACACTCGTAAATACTGAAACATAACGTGGCATATCGACGTGCATAAACACCACATTTATACACACATATTACTTGAGCCTCAATCAAGCTCGTCTGCATCCAGTATGGCTTGAAAGATGCAAACATCTTGCAAAAATGACTGACAGTAGGGATCATGAGAGCAAACAATGGTGCGCAAACGATGCGTACACGTATGAACAGTACAAGAGCCTCGATACATTTTCGTTCTGTCAAACCACAAATAAACATCGATAGAAAAAGCAGGCTAATTACGCTTTACGGAGCATTTTTACATCTTCATTTTATGTGAGCCACAGCTCAGTACTTCAGTGGCCCCTTGTGCCATACTGTAGAACAACAGAAACATAACCATTTTAAACTGTTTATCATATGGCGATGCACATCCATAATCTTGTAGACTCGTTATAAAATAGCTTTTAATGCATATTATCCGCCGCAATATCCTAATTAATTTATAGGGAAATAGAGCAAACTTTCAAGGCATACTTTAGAATAATGTACAACATATACACGGGAATGTCAACGGATGTGGCCATAAAACAATAATATATAAAATCGCACACACATCAATACCTATGCACGCAGAATTATTCGCATAGAATACACTTTTTGAATGCAAAAACATATTTCGTTGACATACACCACAGAGCGACAAATTTGAATCCGGCCGCACATATCGCAGAAAGCAACAAACTCACTACAACAATTTTGTACAACATAAAACACCAAACAATTATCCTGTATATATAGATTTATTGCTGCCAGCTGCTCGGGGACTTCTATACGAGTCCCTCGATTCTCACTGGCCACATAAGAATCCGCACATCTGCTAGTTTAAGGGATTAAGCCAGCCAGATCAATCTACATTTCATACACTTCGGCAATAGAAATGGAAGAGTAAATTAGATTATCCGGAATAGCCTTTGGACATTTAGTATTGCAGTTGAGTACTACCTGGACGGCTAGCCTTACACGCCAATTATAATGCCAATTACAGCTGAAAGATAGCGAACCACGATCTCACTGCCTACCGATTCGTCTACTTATTATTAATCAGTGATGAACAGTAGTATTCTCTGATGCATGCTGGTTATATACCGATTGCTGACAATTGCTGCTTGCTAGGGCGACATGCGATCCCTCAGTGGCAATGCGTTTTACCGTCAATGGCCGTTAATTAATGCCTCGTTTTTGTTTATTGCAGCAGACAGTTCCATGCAGCATAATGAGATCACGTGTCTGATTATCGTCAAGCGCCTCAATACATTCAGCTCATATAAAAAAACGATATGTCAGGTCACGTAATAACGGTGTCGAGTTTGGGCTGTAGAGATATGCATGTTCATCAGCAAGGCAACATTAACTCACGAAATAGCGTCGAAGATTGTGCATGACTACCGGAAACAGTGATTGTCTCTGTGATATTTGCTTTTAAAACACACTATGCTGTTTGTAATGTTACATAACTGAAGAAAAATGCCGACTAAGAAAGAGAAATTGCATAGTATAAAATCATGGAATTGCTTTAACATATTATCATTATCTATATACACTGCATACTTGAGTGATTAGACGGGTAATGTGGATGCTGCGTTCTTCCCTCATACCTAAGGAATATAGATAGGTATATCTGGCACACAATCACTATTGCCACCTGTTAAGGGTCCTTAATTAATATATTTGAATTATACAGGCACCATGAGTTTATTCGTAATTACTAGAAACACGAAATTGGTTGTCGTAAAAGAAATGCCCATCCAGCTTTAATGCAAAGCTAATGGTTTTGCAAAACACCTCTTTGACCGATAGTATGCAGCGCGCCTGCTGACAAAGGATGGCTGAAACACATGCTGGATGATAATGCATTTCCATTAAAAATCTCATTTGCCGTACTTGTGGACTAACCGGTCATTGCTTACTCGCATATTATCATAAACTAATGGAGTAACTCCAGCAGTGCATGAATTCACTGTAATTAATTAACATACAGATTGTCCAATAAATCATTAATGGAGCTTGTAAATTATAACCTTGCGTAAAAAGAGAAAAGTACTTCAGCAAAACGTTCGTTTTGGTAACAAACATATAGATATATATATATATATATATATATATATATATATATATATATATATATATATATATATATATATGTATAAGATATACAGAGTATATATATAGGGATATGTATATGTATATATATATAAATATATATATATATATATATATATATATATATACATATATATATATATATATATATATATATATATATATATATATATATATATATATATATATATATATATATATATATATATATATATATGTGTAACCTCATTTATATATATATGAGACATATTACAGCTTTATAGCTATTAGATATAATATATATATCGCCGATATATATAACCTCTGTACAGTTACAGCTTTCATCTGGTAGATGAATATCGTATATCGCCGATATGTTCCATCTGTACATCGCTTCATCCTTGGGTTCGGTAAAAAATTATTGCAAAACATCAAAACACTGTTGTTATCTCTTTTTAATAGAATAATCGAGTTATACGAGCCAAATAGTGTGTCATCCACATTGATAAAGTGGGCGAATAGATTTGCTACAAGACTATCGTGCAATAGTAGACAAGAGGGAAAATTATCGATGCGTTGAGCGCTGTGAGATCTTAAATGTTTTATTGTCAGTCGAGCCGGACATTATTACGTAACAGGGAGCCATCCTACTAATTTGTGCCGTTTTTCTAGTATCCAAGACTACTGCAGACGGAAACAATATACACGATCCAGATGGCAATCATCAAAGTAATTATAATCTGTATGTTATGCTGCGCAAAACAATTCGGACCGAATGAATGAGCAGCCTGCTTTTTCAAATCCCCAATGTGGTTGAATGCAACATTCATAGAAGCAGGGGGGCCGAGTTCACATTTCAAACTAAAGCAATGTGTATATGACTTCCTGTGACCCAAATATGTTGCAGAGAACCAAGCCCGATAGCCCATTTCGTGAAAACCTTTTTTAATGGTATTGGACAAATTTCGATTATACACCAAACACATAAATCTACAGAGTCGAATGATTGTCTCTGACCTCTGACATTCATCCATCAGGTCGACAAATACTCTGCCATATAGTATAAATAGCTTGACGATACATTTTAATTGTTGTATAAGATACAACAAGAGATAAACGAATCTCGTTGCAATTCCAAAATGTGCAGATTAATCCGACCATCACGTGGAGCAGCAGGTGCATCCCAAGGTAGCAGCAACTATCCATAGGATAAACAACAAAGTGAGCCTAATCTAAAACCACATCTGGGAGAGCCCGATAGGCACAATCAGACGGAAGAGATGGAAGAGTATCAAGAGACCAGACGTTCAATCCACTGCACTAACAAAGTAGTGGATAAATAACCGGCCTGATGGTCAGAACTGATCAGTTCCTATCGCCTCTCATGGCATGCTATGCAGTTCATTGTAAATACGTCTATGTTATTAATTATACGCTGGTGTGCTCCCTGAGGAAAGACACGTGGGTAGGCTTATGCTAGTGTCATTTGCCTTTCGAACGATATACGATATATGAATGGTATCATGAAACAAAATATTGCTGTTGTAACGCTCCTATCAACAGCGAGTTAGTATTTAACTGTAACCTATGAAGATGACTGCATTACTCTCACATATTTAGTGGACATCCATTCCCAGTATACTACCGTACTAACCGCAATGAGAATGATCGTGATTTGATTTCGCTGTGGGTTGTGTCATATGCATGATGACCAGGCTGGCAGGTAAATCATTTAGATTAAAACCCAGTTCCGAATTCGAGATTCACGTGTTATGGTACATACTTCCTTGAAAACCACCTAATTATGCAATGCATTGTCATGGAAGTCGGATGATGGAAACACTAGGTCTGATATAATGCGATTAGCTAGCCGGATGTCCTGTCATTGCACGGTCTGATTTAGATCAAAGCCTTCTTGCATATTGATATATGATAATGCATTAAGTCTTGGATAATGAATAACACAAACAGCTCGTGACAAAAAAGACGACTGTCGTGAGTTAACGAGCGTTTGTCAAAGTTGTCTTGAGTATCCAGACCTGTCTCATCGATGCATGCATGACTGTAGATCTTAGGCTTAACACTGCGCGGTTGAACTACCTCGTTACTTACTGGTGTCATGGATCAAAAGAATTGTCATTAAATTAACGTTTTAGGTAGGTCTTTTTAATCAAATAGTGGAATTATCCTGCTGCTGAAAGATATATATTTATCTTGCATATATATTTTCCTAGGAGTGGAAATGGTAGCTATGGTTTCGTTACATAGATAGACACGCACATGTTATTGTAACGTTTAAGGCTTCATTTAGCACAGGGCTACAAGGGATCGCGTCCCCATGACAAAAATGTCGAAGTAAGCACATCGTTTATGTGTCATCTTAACGCGCCGATGTTTCAGCCTTTGTGTCGGCAAGGCGACGTAACAGAGATAGAATTCTTGACTGAGTGTTCCATTTGCATGATATATAGCCTCCATGCATCGGAATAAGCTACTGTGAAACACCTGACCTCTGTGGCTGTCCGTGCTACAACGCTCTCGATTGCAAATCTCTCCCCACATACTTCATTCGAAGACGACCAGCGACAGCATTCGTAACACTTAGAATCATGCAAATCCATGATAAAATATGACTTGGAAATCATCAATACATGTACGATGACGATTGATCGGGCAAGCCATTTGCTTAAGTTATCCCTAAAAGATTTTAATGGGATGCCAATTCAAATGAGATTCCCTACTCTGGCTTTTGTTAGTCACTATTATTTTCACATTATTACATGCGTCAATAGGTACAAATTTGTCGGCAGTGCGTAAACAGTTCAAGTCACTAGTGGTTGATTGTTGTTGAACCTGAGCATTGTATATATATATATATATATATATATATATATATATATATATATAGAGATATATATATATATAGGATATATATATATATATATATATCTATATATATCTAGATATAGAGATCTATATATATAGATATATATATATATATATATATATATATATATATATATATCTCTATCTCTATATATATCTATATAGATATATATATCTATATCTATATATATATCTATATATATCTCTATCTCTATATATAATATATATATATATATATATATATATATATATATATCTATATATATATATCTATATATATACATCCTTCATTTGGAGGCATTCTGGTTATTCGCCTGTTGGGGTAAGCTGCTTAGCTGTATGTTATGTATGTTTTTTTAGAATAATCGACCGGTGAGCAGAAAATTACTTCTCCGTTGAATATTGTTGAAAAGCTGGTCCGATTGCGACACGTGTGTGAGTTATTAGTTAAGACGGCAACAGCGAAGCACACAATAATCATACACCAAGTAGCGTGAGTACAGTACATCATGAGGATGGCAGAATGTGTTATTTGATTCATGGCGCTTGGTTTTAAGCGAAACATCTTTACCAGTATACGTACAGTCAATGGTATAAGACAATAAAACTGTGTTGCATGCACATCGAGGCATTTGGTGGTGCTTGAGCTGCAGAGCAACGAGCACCTAAACGCAGTAAAGAGGGTATGCTAGGAAGTCACACATCAGTTCTCACTTGCGATAAGTATGGCGCCTCGGTTTATTTCCTTGCTCATTGTTGATTAATCACCAATGGGTCGGATGAAATTCAATCAAGTCAGCAGGGTCACATATCCAGAGTAAGCCATTGGGTATCTCTCTATTCGTATATTTTCGTGTTACCTGATTATATATGGGGTGTTTAATAATCGCTGTAACTTTACATTATTTATGAATATTGCTTGTCCCATGGCAAAAGAGAAACCCTTTAGATTTCAATTTACAAAATATCTACAGCTTGAAGCAAACCGTGCTCCAATCCATCACATTAGCTTTTGATGCACGACATTTTGCACCTGAAAGAATAATATACAGCTTACAGACCGACTAACCAGTACAATTCTGCTTAAAGTTTTCGACTACACCAAAGTAGATTACGTTCCAATTTTTGTCAGTAACTTGAGTAATATGCAAGGGGTTTTCCGGGCATAGAAGACATCTAGGCTCTAAATCCGATGAGTGTGGCGTCATCTGTATTTCTATAAACATGCTCAATCTCTTCCGTTTCAGTGTAAAATCGTCATTCAAATGGGAAATATGCGGCAAAAATATATATAAGAAATATAACACCGGCCGGTTTGTTGCCCTTATTATTAAATATATTTTGAACAGTGCGCTGGGATGTGGAGCTGCAAATATCGCTGTATGTATCTTTGTTGGTTTCCCGATCTCACCCTTGATTTTCTGTCGGCGCAATGCGTATTCATTACTGGAAAGACAACTCACCTAATGCAGATTTCATCGTAAAATATCGCCATGAATGGATATTGGCCACATTACATTGTTTTATATGTATATGGATGACAATGTTGTCATGAATATGTCGTGTATATAGAGATAAAATATTCTTCTTACACCCACTAAGTCGCAGATGGAATTGTTCAACCAACCATGAGTAGATCCGTTAAGTAAAAATAATGATATCAATGGGTTCCGCTGCCACCGTTTGTACACCTCGGGCTTGTTTATATTAGCGATATAGGATGTTTGGAAGCACACTTGTACCCAGCAGGGTTAAACGTATTATTTGTAAGTTAACGAACGTGCATCGGCCCAGCAGTTAAATAAGTAAACAGCATATTTCCATCTTTACTTGGCATGATTGACAATAAGCCATCACTGCTTTATTACAATTTGACCATGCACTGCAACTATTTGCATTTTTTCAAACATTTTAAATAGATATTCGAAACCCTTGCCGCCGGACTTATTCGACTATTTTTGAAAACATGAAAAGCGCAAATGAAAATACCAAACCAGGGTTCAAAGTTGCATGGGTGTCCAACGTTTTTTAGCACAGTAATACAAATGCAGGAAGTTCATGATGAAACCGCGCAACTCCTGTACTCTTTTGCAAAATAATGTTATTATAATTTTTGGCGATGCTCCATTGGTAACATAACTGGTAAGATGCTGGAATTGTTCACGACGACCATTGCTCACTATCTCACGGATCAGCGCTCTAACAAGTAGCCTGTTGCTTCCCAATGGATCCCTGTAACTCGCGTCCAACAAATCAAATACTAAAAAGACATATCGTTAGGCAAAAGTCAATACAAATACAAAGCTGAAATTTTAGCCCATCTAATCCATGTACGATTTTAACTCATTTATGATGTGTGAGGCATAATAGATACATTCACAAGTATTGAGTAATACTAAAATATAACATGACATATCTACATGAATAATATAGCATAGAAAGCATTTAATATTTGTACTCACATATTACATAAACCTCGGCCGAGCTCGTCGGCATCCAGCATGGCTTGAAAGGTGCTTACCATCTTGCGAAAGTGTGTTTTTCAACTTTGTATCTTATAGTTAGTAAGGATCATGAGAGAAAACAATGGTGCACATACGCTGCGTACACGTGTGTACAATGCAAAAGCCTCGATACATTTTTGTGAACGTGATATAAAATAGCTCTAAATGCCAATTATCCGCTGTTACATCATTGCTTAATATCTCCATGATGATGAACAAAACACCACAGAAACATGACATGCTAATAACTTGATTGACATATGTAACTAAACCTAGGAATTGTTCCGGCATTTTGCGGGATATAGCGTATCGCATTGTGTTGAACGCCTTCACCATTGCGATGTTGCTGTATGTGCGCCTGTCTAGCGTCCTTACGAATACTCGAGAATACCACGCTTACCCATAATGCATTCAGTTTCCCTCAGACTGGTAATATTCTAATCGCCTCGTCGTTCATTAGTGCAAGTCGGCGGCTTGTGACACCAACATTTGAACACCCTCAATATGCGTGTCATATTAATGTATTTACACCGAAATAGGGTGTAATCAGCTTTATAATTGCTATATTTGTCTTCCCCAACAATGGCGTCGATAGCTCTTTAGAATTTAATAATAACCAGTTCCTAGTAAATCCTACAACTGAATAATATCCACGGGTTCAAATAACCATAGACCACCACCGTATGGTTAGCGTAGGGTGAGAATATTCTACATGCGTATTATGTGATCTGTAGTGCCACGTATATTAATATCCTGGCTATATCTGTTAGCTCACATCAGGCTGCGTGATTTAATAATCCCAGTTACGTCGTAGCCTATATGCACGGCATAAAACGCCAATCTGCTGGATCAAGGGATGCAATAAATCTAGCTTTTCCTGACGCCATTTATTGCAATAGATAATAGCTTACCCTGATTTGCTTTGGAACATTAAGATACATTGCCTTTGACAACAAGAACGGTGAATAGGTCAACATAGACGCTAAACTTTTTGCTATTGTCGTTGTTGACGACAGGAACTGACTGTAGAAATCAGTATAAAACTGTTCACGTTTGACGGAGTGTTTTATTTGTTTAGTCTGTTGGTATAAACAAATCACTGTCCGAAAGCAAGATTACGCGAAATAAAATACAACGGTTTTTCATGAGTAACCCTCGGATGTAATTTATCTATTGGTAATGAGCGTGGCGTTACTTGCAGCTACAATGGAGAATTAGAATGACGATGAAGGAGGCAAGATAGTACCCAGAAGAGCCGATTACCCGACGACATTGTTCAGTTTTCCGCTATAATTTACCTTAGTCAATACATGTTCAAAATGAAAGGCCATCCTTTAAAACGCAGTGCGAGGAGCTGCAACGTAATGATCAATCTCAATGGTCAGATATTCATAGGGTAACGTAATTAATATCGGTGGTACATTGAATCCATTGTCCCATGATACCCTGCTAGCTTTCCTCGATATGTAAGAACTAACCTACGATACGATGCTCCCGTTAGTCCGCCTGTTAGTTAGTGGCCTGTGTATTGCAACCATGTTCAATATTTTCTTGAAATATATTCATAATAACCGAGGAACCGCAAGGCGTCGTAGTGTCGCATCTGATGAATGTCTGATGACCGATGGTAAATAGATGTAACCTTGCATTGTATTATCCGCTGATAATAATAATTGGAACGTCGGCTACCATTATAGCTTGATATGGGCAAGCCATCTTGCGAATGTGCGTTTTAAACTATCACAGACGCTGGTACGGATTATGGAAACAGACAATTGAACTCGTATGCTGCATTTATGTATGCACGGTACAAAAGCTTATCTATCAATTACCACCATCGATCTGCTATTGAAAAACGAGATAGTTATTCTTGAATGAGCATATTTACACATTCATTGTAATTCAGCAACAGCTAGCATATCATACCCGCCTGTAAAGCAGTCGAAAAAGATCCGTTTTAACCACGTC
>CM067356.1:73044643-73059643 GCA_034190875.2 Urechis unicinctus
GACTCATACACACCGTGACAAAATACAAGTCAGTTAGCTAGTCCGTTATACATTGCTTCGCATATAAATTTGACGGAGCGTAAGACAAGCCTCAACGCTTTTCGGTATTAACTTTAGAATACGTAAAATATAAAATCTGTTCACGCTGACAGTAACAAAAATCCTTGATATTGACAGGGCCGGACGACTAGTCTTGCTAATTGGTGCAATACACCCCCTCTCCACTCTCACATCCCAATAAAAACCAAAACGTCAATATTATGACAATATACTGTGCTTTGTCATTGCTGTGCGAGTTATAGCATTGTAACGTCAATTATTATGCAGCCATTGTTCAATATCATACCAAAGGTATTAAGATCATCACGTTAATAAAGTAATTTAGACGACTATGTACTATGTCTAGGTGAATGCTAAAGAGAATAAGTTTAATCGGTGTTTAAAAAATCCATTGGCCACTCGTGCCATTATTTTGTGATTTCATGCGTAAAATATGCATGGATTTACCAAATCACTGATTTGTTTAGCGACGTAGGGAAAATGCTACCTTTTCATATGCTGTGACTTTTCATCAAGGTTCTACAAACAATATTGCATATACAACAGTCAATGGACCTCTTCACATGGTGCATATTGTTTGCTTAGTATTCATTACAAAAGGCTGTACATATTTTCGTATTCAATGGTGAAGATACTACACTGAAAAGACAAAGGGCAAATGCTTTCATTGTTGAACTGTGTTGTTCATGATACCTGGGTTTCACGGAAATAGACGATCGCATACAGAAGACTACCTGCAATTATTTAGAGAGCAGCACTATACAGTCGTAGAGTGACAACTGAAACATGATACTATTGAGTTCAATGTAACGTTTCCCGATTAAGATGTTCATATAGTGCAGAAATGTGCCTATTGATATGATTTATAAATAATTAAAACCTTGGTTTATTTTTATTACACATTTCTCGTTAGTAATGTATTAACACATTACAATATAGTATATTATAGCTATTGAGGTTAAATTAAAGCATTTTTGTGTATTGTTGCTGTATTTCCATTATCGGTTTAATTTCAATCATACTCATTGCAGATTGTTCAACTGAATGATATCCTTGATTTTGCAGAATCTCCCACGGGGTGCTGGGAATTACACGGGAAAAAATATTATACAGGGAGGCAAAGGTGCTTGTGACGCTCCTGTACCTAGTGAGATTAGCCTTTGTAAGACAGCTTTTCTGTGTCAGCTACTTTAGTTACGGTTGAGCTAATGTAAACGCTCAGGATGTTTCGGAAGTAATGTCAGGCCGACGCAATTGGATATCTAAGGCTGAATCCTAGTGCGTAGTCTCATGCAACACACCACTCAAGCGCCATGCATCATGACTTCGGAGGGTGGTAGTATGTGTAACAAACGCATTAAATCTTAAATGTAAGATCGAGGTGCATACGTGCAGTTGATCATAATGGGTGGGTCTTGTTCTTTACGCTTTTACATAGAAAAGATGTGCGAGCAAACCAACGCATCATTATGTTCTTATCAATATATAATCTGTAATCTCAATTAAGCGACCGTTTGCAGGAATCATTGTAAATAAGCCTTTTGTTGAAGAGGTTTGGGCATTGAAATCCGTTTCATATTCATCTGTGCAGCTCAATGGGCAGCAACTTACACCGCGCATATAGGAATGTTCACTAACATAAACATGCATTCACACATACATTCATGAAAACTTACTTTCATACATTTATTCATACGTACATGCATACATACATACCTACATACAAGCACAAATACATGCACACATACATACAAAAAATAAAACATTTTATACATGTGCGATGCGCGTCTTGTTTTGTGTATGGTATGTGAGGTGTGTTCTTATGTGAGTTTTGGGCGTAAGTACGAACCTTGGCATATTAGCTTAATTATCATCAACAGAATTAAACGAGCTATGCGCAGTATTTCCTAGCTTTAGCGCCGGTTTGTGTGAGACAACAACTTCACGTTGGACAGTTGTTGCGTTCTAACATCATCTTATGCGACTGCCATCAAGTTGAACATGTGATGGCTGTTAACTTAGCGCTACAAACAACCTCAGCGTTGGACAACTATTCATTCAGTTTACCGGTGTTGATTTATGTCGAAACCATATTCATCCAACATAAGTTAGCATCGGTAGCTACCATATTGGTTTTGTATCATATCTAGACACCATAAAAATGATGTAAGTGGTGCGTATTACCCCAGGTTGTGACTGAAATATCAACTACACCACCTGTTGAGCATATGTGTGAACCAGCCTTCGTTGAGCCCTTTCAAACTTCCGTGTAATAACAAATGACATCAAATGTTGTCTCCACAGTCATCAACGAGTTGATATCACGGAGTGAATGGACGAGGAAAAAATGTGCTAGTTAGGGATTTGATTTACAGGGAAGCACCATGCATACTCAGTCTATACAGCTAGTACATATAGAGGTCTATCGTAAAGACGGTTTACAATGATCCGCAAATGGCAATGAGCAGAAATGTCAAAAGCAGCTAAGATTTTATAAAGTACGGAAAAGTATGCACACTTACACTAAGTTATGTTTTAATAAGTTTTAGCTTAATTGCAATGCGTTATATTGGAATGCTATAGATGATTTTTGCATTATTAAGCCGATCCTCTTATTGTTTGCACGCACATAACGTATGCATAGCCATTTCATTTCAACGACCTCTGCGACCTTCTCATCCACAGTAATCTATGGAAAGAGGGAAGACACATTGCTGTAATTAGATGCAGACCGAACCTAGTCAGTTACTTCAATCTACAAACCAATAGCAAATCTCATCCTAATTAAGTGGATGGCGTCATTCATTAGTATTCATTGAATGTCTAGTCGTCGAATAACAATTGTTTAAATCCAGTGCATTCGTTAAGGTTTCCATTACAGCATGGTGAATTTGATGCAGATTGCCATGAATCAGTACGCGTCCTGACAAGCTGTCTTTAACAGCAAGTCCAATGACATGATAAAAATGGCATAGACTGTGAGAAAAGTACCGATTGACAACCTGGCGGTGAGATAATAAGCCGGACAGAAATTCGGTTCGGACGTGGAAGCGTCGGTGTTGCATTGTTGCTCGGTTGTGTTACGGTGGCTTCACTCTGAACACTGGTAGAAGTGTCACCAGATCATAGTAATATGACGCAATAACGACCAGAAATATATCTCCGTCATGTTTACCGAATAATGCCTCACTCAGAAGTTGAGCATTAAATCTGACAAGATTATAATGCAAATGACAATCATATATATACCCTTACTGACAATGTCTTTCTCAAGGAAGAGCAGGAAAGCTTCTTAATGCTACAACAAATCTGTTAACAAACAGACCGTCGTCAACTATCAATATACGTACTCCAGCACTGATAATGAGGTGCAATCTGTGAGGCACCGCATGTAATACGCATGGTACTGAGTGCTGGCAACTTGCTATCTGAAGCAAGAGAGTGACCCAGTTAAACGAATAAATGAGTGCGTTCAAAAAGAGGCTGCCCCTTCTTCCGTACGGTTTTCTGACAAATAGATGCATCGAACTGCCAGCACAGCGATTACCATCAGGCATGACATGTTAATCGGTCGTCTGCATCTTGCAACTTCATGTTTATTTTCGCAAAGTATCGTTGGAAAAGGTGGGGTGCTCATGTGGTAGCATTCATTATCACAGACCCAGTAAGGAGAACCTGTCAGCACTGAACAATGTATTGCTAAGTGTCTTAACTTGGTGAATATTCAATGCCTCGCTCAGGTCAAGTACCGGAACTATCTAATCTGAGCAGCAGAGATCTACATGTTCATCAGCTAGGCGAAATTTTTCCGTCCCTGTATATACGGCAAGACGGTTGCTTTCCTCAATGTATTCTTGCCTGGGGCATTTATGAGTATAGGAATGGGTAACCTCGACGCAGCACCACTCATTAACTGTGTGAAAGAGCAGTATTCCCTTCCCTATCCTGATTTATCATCTTACACTTTGTTGTAACACATTTTATTCAATGATTGTACCACATAATAGCCTGCCTTGATGAGAAATATTGCAAACATTGGACTCGTGAAGGCAAAGCGTAAATATGCAGCGTTAAAAGTATGCTACGTTGACTTTTCAATGAACAACAAAGATTCCGAAAATCTTTAAATCGACTATAGGAAGTAACTAAAACCATAGCAAGAACTGTGATGTAATTTTATATGAAAGAGGTTTCCTTTAATATCAATTTATCATGACCATAGTAATAGAAGTGGAAACTTTTACAATAAATGCATATAACTTAACGCTTAACCCTGACATAAAGCAGAAGACACAATATTCTGCGAGAATGTCTTCAGTTTAATGATACGTTAATATCGCCGTTAACTGTATGATTCTTACTTACAACAAGTTAACAGCGATATTTTCGGACTTTGAATGGAATCTTTTACACTTATATGATAACCCAATAACATTTGTCCCAATTGAACGAACGTAAAATCTATTGAAGCTACACGTTATCAGATTAAGATAAAACTACTAATAACACCATTCGACACCACCCTAACATCGTGATCATGATAAAACTCACGAGTTCGTGTAACCATAACCTTGCAATTCGTTTATTATAGGCACACAATCAATTTCATGGTTCTGTTTGAAAAAGTAATCCCTGCCTCTCTCTTTTATTTGGCTTTTGGCGTAAGTACGAACCTTGCCCAGGTATATTAGCTCATGTATCATCAACAGAATTAAACGAGCTATGCGCAGTATTTCCAAGCTTTAGCGCCGATGTTTGCGAGACAGCAACTTCAGGTAGGACAGTTGTTGCGTTTTAACAGCATGTAATGCGACTACCCTCAATTTGGACATACAATGGCTGTTGACTTCAACCTCAGTGTTCGACAACTATGCATTCATTTTACCGGTGTATTTGTTTGTTATAGATACTACATTCATCCAACGTATGTAAGCATCGGTATCTAGTATATTGGTTTTGTATCATATCTAGACACCATGAAAATGATGTGAGTGGTATTTATTACCCCTGAGTGAGGCTGGAATATCCACTGCACCACCCGCTTTGCTCAAGTGTGAACCAGCTTCATTGAACCCTTAAACTCTTCCATGTAATAACAAATTACAGCAAAATTAAATGTTGTCTCAGCAGTAATAACCGATTTGGTACTGCTGCGTGAATGGACGAGGATGGATGTGTTGATTAGGGATTTATATTCCAAGGGAATCACCATGCATATTTGGTTTATTCAGCTAATACATATAGAGACCTATTAAAAAAGTCGGTTCACGAAGATCAGCAAATGTCAATGAGCGTGCAGAAATGTCAAAAGCAGGTAAAAGGATGCAAAATTACACTTAATTAAAGTTTTTATACGATTTAGCTTAATTGCAATGCGTTCTATAGAAATGCGTCATATTATTTGTGCATTATTCAGCCGACCCTCCTATTGTTAGCGAACACATGACTCATGCATAGCCACTTCATTTCTACGACATCTGCGTCCTTGCCATCTAATGTAATCTATGGAAATGGGGAAGACACATAAGTGTATTAGATGAAGACCGAACCTAGTCAGTAACCTCAATCTACGATCCAATAGCGAATCTCTTCCTAATTATGTGGATGGCGTCATTCATCAATATTCATTGAATGTCTAGTCGTCGAATGAACAATTGTTTAAATCAAGTGCATTCGTTAAGGTTTCCATTGCAGCATGAAACAAGGTGTAATTAGATGCAGATTGCAGTGAATCTTAACTAACTGCCTTTAACAGCATACCCAATGACATGATAAAATATGCATAGGCTGTGAGGAAAGTAATGATTGACAACCTTGCGATGAGATAATAAGCGGGACAGAAATTTTAAAATTCGGTTCCGACATGGAAGCGTCGGTTTTGCATTTTTCCCTCGGTTGTGTTTTGGTGGCTTTACTCTGAACATTGGCAGAAGTGTCACCGGATTATAGTAAAATGACAAATTATGACCAGCACTATATCTGCGTCATGTTATGAGAATGATGCCTCATTCAGAAGTTAAGCTTTAAATCTGACACGATCATAACGCAAATGGCAATTATATAATTACCCTTACTGACAATGACTTCCTCAAGGAAGAGCAGTAATGTTTCTAAAAGCTATAACAAATCTGTCTACTAACTGACTCTCGTCAGCTATCAATATAAGTCCTCCAGCACTAATAATGACGTGCAATCTTCGGGGCACCTTATGTAATACGCATGGTACTGAGTACTTGCTACTTGCTATCTGAAGGAAGAGAGAGACCCAGTTAAACGAATAAATGTTTGCGCTTAAAAAGAGGCTGCCCCTCTTTTCGTACGGTTTTCTGACAAATAAATGCCTCGAACTGCCAGCACAGCGATTACCAACAGACATGACATGTTCATCGCTCCTGTATATTTTGCAACTTTATGTTTATTTGCACAATGTATCGTTGGGAGAGGGTGGGGTGCTCACGTGGTTCCCTTCATTATCACAACCCTTGTAAGGAGGAAGAGTCTGCACTGAACGGTTTATTGCTAAGCGTCTTAGTTGGTATCGAGTTTTTGGTGTTTGTCAATATGACTAAATGTTAACGAACCGATGATGCGAATTATATGCAGATATGAAGTAACAGTTTAACATTTGAAGGAGAAAAATCGTTTCTTAATCGAAAACACCTGGTACGTTCACGGACGCATGTTACATATGCGGTTCGGTCAGCCTCCTACAATATATTTATTGATACCATGCATTATAAAACAAGTCGGATCTACCTTTTTATTTAATTGAGTGTAATAATTATCACAATCAGATCTATTCCGACCTGTTACTGAACTAATTAACTACTTACTGGCGTATATACCTACTAACCTACCTACTTATAAGTAGAATCTTCGCGATAAACGTCAAATTTTGTAACAGCCATGCCCATCAGTCAGTGTCAACAGGCGGAAGGTTTGAGGTTGAGGTTCACTATGTGTCAGTTATGGACTCATGCGTCGGTTTGCAGCCACAAGTAACATCGGATACTTACCTAGTGGGCAATGGCATGAATATATATATGTTTATTTCGTACTCAAGGTACCTGCATAAACAATAATTGTGATACATAAATTTAAACTATAGTGCTACATTCAACGGAAAAAGAGATAAAACTGTTACGATACTAAAATATCTTGTATCATCAAATAAATCATTTCATCGTCAAATTCATCAATCATAATTTCATTGTTTTTAACACAAAACGATATATTTAAGATACAGACCAAAGCCTTCGGTTCATCTGCTAACGACTCTTTCTTGATAATTTGTGTGATATTGAACCCCATCTCATTATGTACATTAATGTAGTATATGTGTCTAAGGTAAGCAATATTGCCACCCAAAGGTGAAAGGGCATTAGAACAAGCATGTTTGATCACATACTTAACTACTGCATTGTCACTGTGATTCATTTGGACACTCATTTTCAGCGTTTTAATGCATAAGGAAACGCTAATGTGTAGTTGGCCACTTAATGGCCCCAGTACCCAAGTATGCGAAGCAATTGGAAGGTTGAGTATTCGCATAACAGCATTATTCCACTGAACACATATTTTTTATAACCATCAGAATCAATGGTCCATAACTGGGAGCCATAACAACTGCAGCAATAGGAATTGAATAATTTACACAATGTGTTTTTATGCAACTCTCCAAAGTTCCCCATCATTTTGTTAAAAGCAACATTAAACATCGAACATTTTGATGTGCAATCACTATAATCATTTAACATGTTATCAATGACGTTCCCTAAGCGTTTTATAGTTGTAGCCCATTCAATAGTAGAGCCATACAATATCACCTTATCAAATTCATTTACTGCCCTGCCATATTTTATGCATTTTGTTTTCAAAGGATTAAAAACTACGTTATATTCATCAGCAAATCGTTCACATATTTTCAACATATTGTTCAGTACAATGAGACATGGACTGAGTAAGGTAATGTCATCAGCACAACCAAGCGCACCAACATATTCGCTGCCTATATGACAGCCTAGTCCAGACTTTTTTAACCTTTGTATCAGCTCGTCAATGTACACATAAAAATAATATCGGTGATATGACACCACCTTGCTTAACACCGTTTGATACATGACACTCTTTTGATAAGCATGCATTCCATTCAACAGATATAGTCTGTCTCGAATAGCTATCCATAAGAAACCTAACTATAAGCGGAGGCACTGTACGCTGCAATAGCAATTTGAATAATTTTCCATAATGTTCCCTGTCAAAGGCTCTACTAGGATCTAACAGACAACTAAACATCACTGTTTCTTTGTGTATAATAACTAATTGTTTCTTTATATACAGTCGTTTTAGTCGCAAGAATCCCTGACTATCTGTAGACATAACGTTGTCAATATTTACATCAATTGTGATGAATATAGCATTATGATTTGACGGGTTTGTTGGGTCACGAATAACATTACTGCATAGCAACTTACTGAAAACATTATCACTAACTAGAAAATGGTCGATACAAGACATCTGATTTAAAGCAAAATTAGTACATGTACAATCTCATGGGGAGTTTTTTACTGTTCTAAGAAACCCTCATACAATTTCTCTCCATAAAGTCATTCAAACAGCGAGTCTGTGCATTGGTTCTTTCAAACGATGTGTTTAAATCACCGCAAATTACAACCAAGGAACAGCTAATTGAATTGACAACAGACTCAATTACATTAATAACCTCCTCATATTCGTGTGTTACTTTGTTTCTTGAATAATTATCACAATGCATATATACGCAAATCAATAGCACACTCCCCAAAGAAGAATCATTAATCGTAATGCCACAAACGCGCCTGTGAGGTATATCTATATGTGACACATGCTTAGAAAGAGACTTTCGGTATAAAATTGCAGTCCCACCATAAGAGCGCCATACTAGAATGTCAGATGTTGAGTCCATACCAGACTTTCCAACAAATTGATAATCCTTATGCACATTATTCAGCATCGAGACATTTTCTTTTAATAACCAAGTTTCTTGTAAACACATTATATCACAACTGTAACGGTTCAAACAATCGCTAACATAGGGAGTACACCTCTTTATCCCTTCCACATTCAACGAGCATATATTAAAACCATTGCTGTTTGGACTATTATCCTTGAGTGAAATTACCTATTACGCGCGTTTCGTCCAATACCGCCTGCATCCAATACCTTCAGGCCAGAATTCCGGCTTGTAGAGCAGATTTATATCTCCAGTCTCTAAAGCTATCCGGTATGAAAGTGTCCAAGATTCTGTTTAGATGCGCATTCAATTTCGAGCACCTTGAAGCTCTGTTCTTCCAAAAACGATTTTAGCACTGACGGGTCGATATCACGTGCACACGAAATACGAAGTTTTCATATCCTCTAGGACCTGCACGTAGTTTGGTATAGGTGCGGTTACCAAAAATGACTCTAGGCCTCTCCTGGATTGTCTCCTTATCTAGCGCTATTTGACGATCCTTCTTCTTCATTTTGCGCTGTTGACGCGGTTGAAGATGGAACTCATCTTCGTCTTGAGAGGTGCTTGACGAGGTCGTGGGTGTTTCTGGCCCGCCTTTATTCGGAAGGGGAGTGGAAGGATTGGGTTGCTCCAAAGCAATGTGCGCCACATGATGTGTCGGTTTCTGTGTTGCAACAGTGGTTGAATACAGCGGTTTCGGGGCTAAGGATGCCATTTGGGCTTCAAGTTTGCAAAGTCGTTCGTTTATCGCAACAGCGGTACATTACTCGGGAATGCTGCGAGGCAACTTGTTTAAGTTGATTGCCACAAACGAGACCGGCAGCTTGGCAACGCAAAATATTGAGTCGATTGTCTTCAGACTCTTCATTATATCATCCATCTCTTTCATATGTGCTTTCTTTAGCCCTCGACTCTGGCGCTTTTCAATTGGTTGCAGATGATCTAAGTAATTCTCCCAGGGTATTGATTTCGCCTCCGCAAAGGTCTCAGGACAGTAAAACCCGGCGATTACATCCTTGATACTGTCATTGGTAGCACTTTTCAAGTGGTGAAACGCGTAGCTCAGCAGCTCATTCACTACAATTTTGTCTTGGCTATCTGCCGTAGTAATTTCGGGATCTGACGTATTGTAGTAGAAACGAGCAAGTTAACAGTCTTTAAGTTTGAGTCCTACCATTGAGTCGATCAAGATTGACACTTAGCTCAACTTTTTGTACGACTTTTCGCGATAAAAAACCGCTACACAGACAAATTCGTACATCGAATCACAGTTATATCCTCTCCTTCGCACGCGGGGTATGATCACCAATCCATAGTACTAACTTTCGTCCACATAAGTGGACAGTAACTGTCACAATATCCGTAAATATCAGAGCTGTCTGAGCGTGTGCTGTCACTCAATCAACGCGATACCTTTAAATGAGTCGATGATTACTAAATTCATCCTACATCCTTATCGCGATATGACGTTGTTATTGAAAGCGACGTAAAATTTCAATAATATATCGGTCCTAATGCTTCTATACCTTCTTGATGTCGTTTGTTTCTATGAATGCGGTCCGCAGTGAGTTCACAGACCATTGGCATCATGAGTTATTAAATAATTCACAAAGAACGTCTCATAAGCGACAGAGGAAGGGAGAAACAGCAAGTATGCCAAAGACCTGCTGCGCACACATATTCTTTGTTTTAACGCAGTATCTTTTTCCTACGGGGACAGTTGCTGCTCAGTTCCAGATGATTACTCAACGATTATCATTTGTACATCATATCATAAAAGCCTGTTGTACCATAAATTCACTAATGCGTTACCGATGACTTGACGCTTAAACCAATCTAAAGAAGTAGGGCTGAATAATAAAGTAACTGCGTGCTTGCAAAATTTTGTCATTACCTCCAATTCACTGTCGAATATGTTAACCCTCTATTGTGTTAATTATGCAAATGGTGTTCCAGTTTAAGATTCGCTACATGTTGAAGTATATTATGAACAATTGGTCGAAACTGCGTCTAGGTATTTTATTGCGTGGTGTAGATAACAGTTGTATAGCAATTCGACCCCAGCGGCAAGTGTAACGACATTCTACAAAGAGCATAGAATATCGGAAATGTTCCGATCTACCATTATATAGCAAATATATATTCATATGTAGTGAAGAAACATATAATCGGTTCGCTTTCAATACAGTAACACAAATTTTGCAATATAGTGGTTTCAGCAAACGATACATTCTACCAATTCTTGCAAATGATCATCTAATCAAATATTTTTTTGGGATGCAGAGGTTTGTTACACAATAGTTCACTTCACACAAGGCCAGAGTGATATCAAAGTTATTATGTTTATATGTGACAACGTAGGAATAGAATTGTGCAGGTTTTACCACCGGACAGTGTTAGGTGCAAGAAATGATTGCATGATACTTTAAATGGATTATCAGCCTTCGTAATCAGCCCCGTGTATTACCTCCTTAGAAGGAACCATAATGACGTGCATCTGTGTAAACATATGTCGAACATCACTTTTGGCAAATGCCATCTTGTTTATGCTTCCATAATTAAATAATATGCGTATTTCAGGGTGATAATATCTATAGCAAGCTTGTTTTGACGTTACACCAATTGGCCGCTTGGATGTTATTTACTACACTGGTCTGCCTGCAGCTGTCGCGACATGCATTTCTATAGTAGACGAAGAGCATACTTTTGTCACGGTAATTGAACACCTTTCATGGTACGATAATTAACCTGATATATTCGAGTACATTGCACTAAATTGCCCAAATAATATTTTGGTTAAAATTTTCCGTAAATATCGACCAAAAATACTGTATTCTATTACACATCTTTAATGGGTGCATATCAAATTTGATATTGTATAACAGTAACAGCAGGTCTTCTAAATTTTATTTCGCATATATATTTTGATCAAAACGATAACATTTTGTTATCGCCTAGCAGCACCGCGCTATGAATTTGTAACAGACACAAAAGGTGTGCGTTACTTTTCTACCAATGGCTATCTTTATGCACAGATAACTGGGCCTCAATCAAGTATATATTTGAAATTGAATATTTGATTTATATTCATACAACCTGCCTTTTGATACTAATTTCAATACACAATAAACTCTTCTAAATTCTTAAATTATTTGCTTGCTGTTTGGGTATTTAGTTAAAATGTGCTATCCTAATATGCTAGCCAGTAGCAATGTAGCACTATTATCGAATGACAAGTGAAATGGTGTAAAATGGTATACGTTTGTTCACACCTTGATTTACGATGCAAGTGTCAAGGCTTAAGCGGCACGTCATGAATAACAGAATAGTAAGAACCATATGTATTTGCATTCATGCTTATAGATTGAAATTCATAAAAGAGATTGTGAATATTACATATTTATAGCGACTACAATTTACACATATACACTAATAAATGTTTGCATCTTTACCAAGTTTGCTGACAGCATAACCTTAAATGCTTATTTTATATCAAATAAAGAAGAGAAATCGACGGACCACAACAGCCACGATGGCACTTTTAAGTGAGCAAAGTTTGTATGCAGCTAGACAGCATCCAATTATACACTGGAACGATCACCAACCTGGTCAAACATTCACGAATATGATCCGGGGAAATGTCAATGTATATTTTGCTGCATAGGGTAGCAAATAAGAGACATGAACCGATTGCAATAACGGATTGAACGGGTTTAGTTACCTACCCATGTCCCCGGCATACGGAAGCAGCTCAGCGGTCTTTAATATACTGCTGTTATTCGGAAGATTTCTATGGACATCGCCTCACAGGTGTGACTGCAACCGCTGATTTCGTCGCATGCCTCATAGGTAGCAAGTCCATGTGATCATTTTTCCACTTGCACGCATTGGCTTTGCGGACAAACACAATATAATAACCGCACATAATCGCGCCTTGTCTGACACGAATTCGAATAACAATAACATATACTTGTGGCTCAGTTACACGGGGCTAGCTCCTGATGCATGTCCCAGTTCTCTACAGATACCGATACCCTGCTAGATTTGCTCGCTATATAGCAACTAACATAAGATACGATGCTCTCGTTAGTCCGACACTCTTCCTATTACGTGGTTTATGAAATGCAACCTCTTTTAATATTTTCTTGAAATATATTCATAATAACCGAGGAACCGCCAGGCTTCGTAGTGTCGCATCTGATGAATGTCTGATGACCGAAGGTAAATAGATGTAACCTTGTATTGTATTATCCGCTGATAATAAAAATTGGAACGTGGGCTACCATTATAGTCATCTTACGAATGTGTTTTTTCAACTTTTATCACAGACGGCTGGTACGGATCATGGAAACAGACAATTGTACTCGTATGCTGCATTTACGTACGCGCAGTACAAAGGCCTATCTATCAATTACCTCCATAGATCTGCTATTGAACATCGACAATAAAAACAAGATAGTTATTATCGAATGAGCATATTTACACATTCATTGTAATTCAGCCACAGCTAGATACTTCAGATCATATCATAACCCTACGTAAAGCAGTCGAAACAGATCCGTTTTAACCGCGACGAAGACGCCATAGACGCATACTGTACGTATGTCTTACGTGACCGGGCCTGTCTACATAATGCAAGCATAATATGTCGCACATGTCACTACACTAAGGTCTTATGTCGGCATTTTGCCGGATGTAGCATTCCACATCATGTAGTGTTGACCTGCATTTATAATATATGAAGAATCTTAACCGTAAGCTTATATATGAAGCACATTTTCAGCAGAATTGATTTGTCTCAACGATCACCTTCTTCTCAACCAATTTGGCTACTGTGAGGTTCGACATAAATAATGTTGACATTGATGTATCATTGGACTTTCCACCCATGTATAAGTCTTTCAAGTCGTTAAACCTTAAATATTGGATGCCTCAATTGTTTGCCACTTAGGAAAACATAAATTACAACCCTTATTCAGTACGGAAGAAAGATGAATAGAGCAACTAAGCATTACGACTTCACGCACATGTTGTGCCAACCACTAACCATTCACAAATGAAATGACAAGAGACGAAAGCTCACGGAATATACCTCTGACTGCAATCTCACACGTTGATGGATGCAGTCAACATCGCGTCACGTTACTCTACATGCGTCTGACTGGCGTTCTTACGCGTAGAACTGTTAAACCTCGTGCTTCTCTTTGATTCCACTACGCTAATCCATAATGCATTTCATTTCTCACCGACATATAATATTCAAGTTGCATAACCGTTCACTTGTGCAGGTCGGTGGCACGTGACACCAACATCTGCACACACTCCACAGTCAAGTCATATTCATATTTGTTTTAATGTAATACAGTTATCTTCAATCAACTTTATAAATGCTATATTTGTCAAATCCTAACCCGGCGGCAATAGCCCTATAGCATGAAACGTTCACCAAAGCTGTGAGGGTTGTAAGCTAGGCGTGGACCGTGATTATGTGACAAGTGGACACTTGCCTTTCTGCGTATGCATCCCATCTAGCATCTGCAATCAATATACATTATCCCGACGTTGAACGAGACATTTGATTGCAATGCTCTATTATAATTTATTTCTCACACCTCTGCATTAATCTTAATCCTAAAGAGATCGCTATGCCGTTTGAACACCACGATTATTCACATCGACAGCATTCGTGATATCTCCGCGTTGTTGAACGAAATATTATTATTTTACTCATTCCCTTTCCGTAGCTAATCAAAAATTGAACACAGTTTTATAAACAACGTTATCCATTAAATCGTTTGATACATGTTCATAATGTCCTCTCATGGTATATTTGAACATTAACAAGAGCTGCTTGAAGTCACTACAAACGGGGATATAACATTATGATGCATCTATATAAACACGACTCTCACATATTTGGAACTTATCTGCCAGTGATTCCTGTAATT
>CM067356.1:73062143-73079643 GCA_034190875.2 Urechis unicinctus
TGTGTCATGTGAGTTATCCAATGGATATATATATATATATATATATATATATATATATATATATATATATATATATATATAGAGATATATATATATATATATATATATATATATATATAGATGTATATATATACATATATATAAATATATATACATTTATTTATATTTATATTTATAAATATACGTATATTTATACATATACATATATATGGTATATGTATGAATGTATATATACAAACATATAAATATAATTATATATATATATATCTCTATATATATATTAATTATAGATATATATATCTATATATATATATATATATATATATATATATATATATATCTCTATATATATATATATATATATATATATATATATATATATATATATATATATATATATATATATATATCTATATATATATATATATATATATATATGCTATTGTGCATTATAATTAAAAATCAGGATCGTAAGAATTCCACAATCTAGTTGTCCAATTAAACTATCGATGTTGTTGTGGTTAAAACCGTCATATTTTGACGTCATTTCTACATAGACTATTGGCATCGTAAATTAGATTGTTGGATAATCTCTGGCTCAGATTGCCCCACATGTATAGTTATTTCAGCCCCTTTGATTTTACATCTTAGTTCGCGATTAATGTTTACCGTCCTTACGCCTAAAACACATGTTACTTCTCATCACAAATAATCCTGATTTATATAATCGAACTTCTAATCGTGCCGCCTATCGTCTTATATGCAGCTAATAAAAAAAATCTTTATACTGACTCACTTACAGTCACAGCTGGTTAAGATAATAATGGAAGGCTCCTTTTAAACTCGGCAGTACAGATAATTTAAACTCTTTTCTTACTGTACCAAAGGCTAATTAATATACTGTTATATAACTCAAGAGTATCACAATGTGTTCAATTCATAGGCGTGTTTTTTTTGATAAAATTCGCCAGTTTTGTCTAGAGTAGATCAAGATCTGTCTTCTATATCAATTAAGCTTTCTAGATGACAAGAACTCTAGCAGTACTTTGTTATGAAAGAAACATATGGAGGCATTATAAAATTATGTTACGATATTGCAGGCCGGAAAATAAAAAACAATTGCTTTAACTCGAATACTGACCACATCAAACTCGATGCAAATAATAATATGGTAGTGAAAGGAGAAACCAAGAAAATATATGACATTGAGGATTATATCAAGGCCTATGCTCCGCATTTCCTGGGGTGAAGCAACTCACAGAAGAGATCGAAAAATCGTCTCTTATAAACGCCTATATGTGCATGCCTGTCAGTATGTATGCATTCCTTGATTTATGGATGGATGCTAACAAATGTGCGCAAGGTAGTACAATACACAACGGGTGCGTTGCTGTGGTTTGTAGCGTGCTGTACTGTTTTGATGTTGTGTGTACGATGCGCTTCTTTTTGTGTGTATAGTATGTGAAGTGCGTTCTTGTGTGAGTTGTTGGCGTAAAGTACGAACCTTGGCATATCAGCTCAATTCAAGTTGGACCGTTGTTGCGTTTTAACAGCATGCTCTGCGACTATCCTTAAGTTGAACATATATATGACTGTTAACTTAGCGATACAACCGATCTCAGTGTTGGACAACTATGCATACATTTCACTGGTGTAGATTTATGTGGTTACTATATATATGCAACCTATGTCAGCATCAGTAGCTAGTATATTGGTTTTGTATCATATCTAAGCACCATAAAAATGATGTATCCTGGTACGTTTTACCCCAGTGTGTGACTGAAATATCAACTGCACCACCCGTTTAGCTTATGTGTGAACCAGCCTTCATTGAGCCCTTAAGCACTTCCGTGTAATAACGAATGACATCAAGATTAAATGTTGACCCCGCAGTCATCAACGAGTTGATATCACGGCGTGAATGGACGAGGATAAATGTGTTAATTATGGATTTTTATTCACAGGGAAACACCATGCATATTCAGTCTATATAGCTAGTACATATAGAGGTCTATCGTGAAGACGGTTTACAATGACCCGCAAATGGCAATGAGCAGAAATGTCAAAAGTAGCTAAGAGTTTATAAAGATAAGTGGATAGCGTCAATCATTAGTATTCATTGAATGTCTTGTCGTCGAATAAATAATTGTTTAAATCCAGTGTATTCGTTAGGGTTTCCATTACAGCATGGTGCAATTTGATGCAGATTGCCATGAATCAGTACGTGTCTTGACAATCTGTCTTTAACAGCACGTCCAATAACATGATAAAAATGGCATAGGCTGTGAGAAAATTACCGATTGACAACCAGGCCGGACAGAAATTCGGTTCGGACGTGGAAGCGTCGGTGTTGCATTGTTGCTCGGTTGTGTTACGGTGGCTTCACTCTGAACACTGGTAGAAGTGTCACCAGATCATAGTAATATGACGCAATAACGACCAGAAATAAATCTCCGTCATGTTAACCGAATAATGCCTCATTCAGAAGTTGGGCATTATATCTGACAAGATTATAATGCAAATGACAATCATATATATACCCTTACTGACAATGTCCTCCTCAAGGAAGAGCAGTAAAGCTTTTTAATGCTACAACAAATCTGTTCACAAACAGACCGTCGTCAACTATCAATATACGTACTCCAGCACTGATAATGAGGTGCAATCTTTGAGGAACCAAATGTAACACGCATGGTACTCACTGCTTGCAACTTGCTATCTGAAGCAAGAGAGTAACACAGCTAAACGAATAAATGATTTCGTTTAAAAAGAGGCTGCCCCTTCTTTCGTACAGTTTTTGTGACAATTAGATGCATCGAACTGCCAGCACAGCGATTACCATCAGGCATGACATGTTAATCGCTCGTGTGCATCTTGCAACTTAATGTTTATTTTTGCAATGTATCGTTGGAAAAGGTAGGGTGCTCACGTGGTAACCATCATTATCACAGACCCTGTAAGGAGGACCAGTCAGCACAGAACAGCTAAGTGTCTTAGTTTGTATCGTGCTTTTTAGTTTTCGTCAAAATAATTAAATGTTAACGAACCGGTGATGCCAATTAAATGCAGATATGAAGCAACAGTACACGGTGCTTGCCGTTTGAAAGGAATAAATCGTTTCTTAACCGAAAACACAGGTATTTGCACGGTCGCATGTTACATATGTGGTTTAATCAGCCTCCTACAACATATTTATTGATGTCATGCATTACGAAACAAGTCAGATCTACCTTTTTAAATTGCAATAATTCTTACAACGCAGATTTATTCCGACGTTTTACCCAACTAATTAGCTACTCACTAGCATCTCCAACCACTAGCCTACCGACCCACTGACATACCTACTTATAAGAAGTATCTGCGAAATCCACGTCAAATTTGTTAACAAATTGTCAACCAGCAGAAGGATTGAGTTTGAGGTTCACTTCATGTCAGCTTTGGGCAAATCCGTCGTTTTGCAGCCAAAAGCAACATCAGATATTTGCCTAGTGGGCAATGGCATAAATGAGTCGATGATTACTACTATCATATTACATCCTCATCCCGTTATTTCGATTCCGTACCTTGATGTCGTTTTTTTCTATGGTTGCGGTCCGTAAGAGTTCACAGACCATTGGCATCGTAAGTAAGAACATTACACAAATAACGTCTCATAGTCGACACAGCAAAGGGATACACAGCAAGTATACTAAAGACCTAGCTGCATACACACATTCTTTATTCTTACACAGTATCTTTCTCCGACGGGGACACTTGCTGCTCATTTACAGATGATTACTCAACGATTACCATTTGTAGATGATATCATAATAACAAGTTACATTACAAGAAAAGTAACATTTTTTATTCGAGGGTTCGGCGCCATTTCACATGTAATAATTATTCATGTCCCTTGCAACGATTGTCATCTAGAAGGTTCACACGACATATCTGGACAAATCACAGTGTGGCAAGCTGCAGCGCGTTCCCGCTCGCTGCAGCATTGAGCCTTTTCCTGTGTTGCCTCCATCATGCCAGCCTCTTAAAGTTATCCCCGCCGCCTCCCCTTATCTCCTCCTTTCTTAAAAACCTTGACTTCGGTTGTCAGGAGCGTTTCTCTGCTCCTGTATCCCAGCAGGTTATGACCCCACCTTGCTGCCAACATAATGGATGCACTAATTGCACCTAGTATATCTTGGGTTATCGAATCATTAAATTAGGTATTTGGCTATGTTTTTATGTATATAATTGTATGTGTTCATATTGAATTTCCATATTATAAACAAATTGTTAATCAAATAGTCATCCCTTGCCTTACAAAGAGAATGACCATATAAGGCAATATATATTGTGCGTACTTGTCATTTCCTGTTCAATCTATGCATCTCTTGATGCTATAGTATGTTGTTTAAAGTGCCAACTCAATAAAAGTCATTCCCTGGATGGACTAGGGAATGACCATATATGGCACCACAGTGTTAGCATTATACTACTAAGGTTTTCAGCAGCGAGCTGCAGGCGACTCCTTGATAGGGAGGCACAAGTGTTCCTTTCTTTTAGGGCATAAACAAATTTAACAGCATATATCTGCATTCACCTCCTTGAGAGCTGGCTAACAATAAGGTATGCAACAGGACCTAAGATAGAAAAGCCTATTGCACCATTAATTCTTCAATCCGCTACCGATGACTTGACGCTTAAGGCAATCTCAAGAAGTGGGGCTGAATAACCAAGTAACTGCGTACTTGCAACATTTGGTCATTGCCTCCAATTTACTGCCGAATATGTTAACGCTCTCGGTCGGATGTGTATAATTATGTAAAGGATTTTGCTGTTTAAGATTCGCAGCATGTTGAAGTATTTTATGAAATATCGTCGAAACTGCGTCTAGGTATGACATTGCTTGGTGTAGATTACAGTTGTATAGCAATTCGACCCCAGCGGCAAGTGCAATGACATTCTACAAAGAGCATAGAATACAGGGAATGTTCCGATCCACTATAAGGGGCAAATATATATATATTCGTAACAGACGAAGGACCGATGAAGAGTTTTAACTGGAATTGCGTAGTAAAGTCACGGATTTAATAGCATTGTACAATATAGACCAGTGAACCATATTAGCATGAATTTAGGTCGTGATACTATATCATATGGCTATGAGCTTACCAGCTCGCCGGTCGATGGATATACAATAAAGTGCATATTTGCACAAAATATGAAAAAGAGCGAATTTCGATTGATGTATTCGTTTCGCTTGCAATACAGTAACACAAAGTCTTCATATATATTGACATCAGCAAACCATACATTCTACCAATTCTTCTTGCGCATCTTGCAATTGATCATCTATTCAAATAATTTCGTTGGGTGTAACACACTGGGAATAGTTCACTTCACACAAGGTCAGGGTACTCTCAAAGTTATTATGTAACGATGTGACAACGTAGGAATAAAATTGTGAATGTTTTACCACCGTACGGTGTTGGGTGCAAGAAATGATTGCATGACACATTAAATGGATTATCAGTACCATTTATTACTCGTTAGAAGGATACATAATGGCGTGCATCTGTGTAAACATATGTCGAACAGCACTTTTGTCAAATACCATCTGGTTTATGCTTCCATAATTAAATAATATGCGAGCTTCAGGGTGATAATATCTATAGCAAGCATGTGGTTTGACGTTAGAATAATTTGTCGCTTGGATGCCAATGCTGACAATTTACTACACCGGTCCGCCTCTAGCTGTCACGATACGTATTTCTATAGTAGAGGAAGAGCATACTTTGTATTTTTGTCACGGTAATTGAACAATCTTTTAGATATCATGGTACGATAATTAACCTGATATATTCGCGAACATTGCACTAACTTGCCCCAATAATATTTTGGTTTAATTATTCCGTTAATATCGACCAAAATTACTGTATTCTATTACTCTGGACATCGCCTCACCGGTGTGACTGCAACCACTGATTACTTAACGGTTATGTTGACGTGTCGTATGCCTCTTACATCGAATATCAATGCATCATAACATTTCATGCATGCGTGCATACACCGAAACACACACACACATATAACTCTTACACTATTACGTACACGGCGGTTTCATGCTGAAGTTATTGCTTATCATTAAAGCTGATAAATACCAACTCGCTATTTTGTCGGTGAATCTAACTTGGTTCGTATGCATTTGGTTCAACGAAAGCTAGAGCACGTATTCAGCAGTTGCCAAACAAACATTATTAGCCACCAGTAGGCGCGACTTCAGGGAGCATCACTTGTGTTGTTGCTCAGCTCAATAACAGTTCAAATGTAAAACATTTCAGTTGAAAAGCCATTTTTGATTCAACATAATCGCTGATATTTACAATTGAAATCTCTCTACCGGCAGATTGGTGCGTTATGATGTTGATACGCTAGATCCCTCAATGGGCGTGTTACGGTATTGATCGCGACACAGAAGCCGCCACACAAATGACAACTACCTAATTGACATAATAATCATATAAACTCTAATTAATTTTTAGAGATTTTTGGCGCAAACGAGACTACCATAATGCCCATCCGTTATGAAATCAAGATGAATCTTGCATTACTAGACAAATGTGCTGAGAAAAAACGAAACGCTAAACGTAACATGTTTCTATTTCACGATAACATTAGTGGAGTACTTGACTAAATCAATTATCTTTGTTTTCGGTTTCGGGAAAAGTTTGCGCAACAAATCACATGTAGCACCTGCACAATCCCATGATGGCTTTTTGTTCAATATTAATGACATTAGGAAATACATACACAAAACAATGTTTGCAAACCTGTTTCACTCGTCCGAAAAGAATGGAAAGTAAGCCATATGATACCAAGACAACCTACACGCCTTGATATTATATGGAACAACATAAAATGTCCCTGTTACCATAAGACTACACGGGGCTAGCTCCTGATGCATGCTCGAGTTCTCTACAGCTATTTAGCAACCACAATATCTATATGCCAGCTCTTATTTCTTAGAATAAAATTGTCAGAATATATAATCAATTTCAAACATTGCACTCAAACCAATTTTGGATTTATGCAATGACGAAGGTGATCGGCAAAAGCATATAAAAAAAACATAGAATAACGTTGAGTAACAGGTCAGGACTGTAAATATGTGATGAGTAGCGTGAGGTCACAGTAGGCGTATTGGTCCCCTGAACGGCGTTAATGCTATCTCAATATATCCCTCGCTTCATGGCAGGTGATGCATAAACTAGTGCTTCCGTCGAAGGTCATAAAAACGGGGCGCGGTCACTGTGATATTGACCCTGCTCGTTGCTGCCCTTGGTCCTTGTTGACTCCTGCTTTCACCATATATGCAACAGCCTACGTTGGTATGTATGTATGTATGTATGTATGCATATATGTATGTATCTTGGTTGTTGTGTATGTAGGTAAGCATGTATTTTTGTATGATTATATGTATGTATGTGTATGTATGTATGTATGTATTGATGTATGTATGTACGTTTGTATGTATGTACTTTTGCATAAATGCGTGTCAGTATGTATGTATGTAAGTATGTATGTGTGTTTGAATTTGAATGTGTAGATAAAAGCAAAATGATAGATGCAAACGCCGTTTGATTAGGTGATTGGTTATTATAACAATCACTCATTCATTACAACGATTGTATAATCACCTGAGTTACATAAATCATCAACATACACGCCACCGCTGTATGTATTGATGCGTGGTGCAGAAATCCATAAAACAGAGAGGCTCCGTTTTCAATCTCTCCATTGAGGTATCTTCAACAATAAATCATGCTTTGCTAGCACTGAGGTGCTCTAAAAAGCGAGATATGGTGTATATGACTGATGAACAGATTCGGTATATCAACACCAAAGTTTGGTTCTCGCGGATAAGAAAACGCTCGTCATTGCGATCTTGAGATGTAGTAATTCGTGTACAGATCGATTATGCCGACGCCCGCATTAAAATGAAGCAATGAATATAGTTTTACGTTAAATCATTTTTCCTGGTTTCTCATAAAACTAAGACGTTACTGTTTATATTTAGACTCAAATATACTTACAAAATGACCGTTAATTTGACCAAGCATATAGCATTGCAGAGCATTGCACTAGTGACTTCCAATGTGCTTATCGAAATAATCACATGCTGCGCAGATCCAACAAACGTCATCAACATTACTATCTAACACATTTACCAGCATTCCATGCAACTTGTTTGGTTACTGCATACCTGCCATTGCGTTAACCTCTGAGAGCCTTTGGCGATATTTATTCATTTATTCAATTTACATAAAATGAGAGGAGGCGAACCTTTTTGCTTCCGTTCTGTTATTTACAAGGGCATAGGGAATAAAATCTGAATACATTCGATCAACTTAACTTCATTGCGCTTGTGAATTCTTTGTAAGGTCACTAACAATTCGAAGGCAAATCATAGAAGGCTATCAGCATTATCGCCTTATCTACATAATTGTAAACGTTCATTGACAAAAACCTTGAACAAATACTTTATATTCATGCATCAATTGAGGCATGTATTATTGATTATTCGTCTATTGGCTGCAATTTGCTATTACGCTTTTCTTATTAAAACGGTCCCAAGTGGCCGCTGAAATGAAATAAAATAAATCAATACGGTGAAGTAAAAAAGTAGTTTGGGCACTGATGTTCCCTTTCATAATAATAAAGGCACAAATGTATAATATGTTTTGATAATACAAACTACGTTAAAATAGTTATAATCAATGTGTGTTGAGATATACGCTGTGAATAATCTTTCTAGTTGGGTTTATGTAACTCGCACTCGCCAAAGAGGTGGTAGATATAAATCAGTTATTATCCGATATACTATAAAGACAGAATGATGTAGCAGTGCATTGGAGCTGCACCATACAGCTGTAATGCTCCTTGCATCACGATTTATGAATTGAAGTCGCATTTAACTAAATATAACATCCCAAATAGTTATATTGTTTGTTGAATTGGTTGCTCGTATTCACGAACGGCATTTTGTGCTTCTTACTAGATCTTGCATGCTTTTGGTGAGCAAATTGCGGCTAGCCACGGAACACAAAAATGATAATTGAGTGACAATTACGTTTTACGACTCGAAGATGACTACCCTCTCTCTCCCTTCATTTATAAAGCAGTTTATTTTTGTGCTGTATATTGCAGCACCTCACCCTTCCCTCATATTGTCATACTTAAAAGGTTGTAGTCAATACTAAAATTGCGTCACCAATAGTGGAGCGGATTGTCGGGTTATTCCGAAATAGCAACGTATTTAATGAAAGCAGCAGCTGGAGCAAAAGGTTTATGCTAACGAGCGGGTAGTATTCCGGAGCAATTAAACGTTGAAGCTGTTACCATCAGTGTTTAATTCCTTGCCCTTTATTGTAAAGTCAAACCCATTAGGGCCAGACCAACGCCATATGAGTATCATGGTATTTAGATTCTAGCTTAAAGTAATCAAAATGTTTGCAGTAATGCTCTACATCATTGCATATGTGCCTAGTCTATTTCGTCTCTAATCAACGAATTTATCTCTTTATTTGGTAATATCATGACGGTAATGTAAGGTGCTGCTGCGTCGGACGTGGTGTACTGCTGCGTTTAACGATCAAGACAGATGAGATGATATATGAGAGGACACAGTAAGTAAATGAATTTGTCAGTCTGGACCGCGCAAATCATATCATCCAAAAGGTGTTGCTCCTCAGACTAAATTCAGAATGTTGCAAGTTGATTGTATCGGCTTATCAAAGCTTGACATTGGCAGCTGGTCAAGGAAGGAAATAGAAGTTGTCAGAATTACTGTTTGTGATAATCTAATAATATCTTAACGAAACCGCAGTCATAAGGCATCCATCATTCTTATCGATGCGTAAGTTGTATCTCACTTGGTTTATTTTGCCTCTATTTAGTCAGACGGCGCGCGATCGAATGCAAATCATGCTCTGAGGTGCTCCGGCGCATGTGTGTGCATGCACTTCTGCCATTGTCTCATTCGTAACCCTGTGACCCAGATGGGCGTCAATAGCATTACTTGGAGGTTTTGCAAGCCAAGCCAATTATTGGATTCAGCGAGGAAAATAACGCACATAATGATCAGCTTACGGTGAGACAGAATTGAATCATTTTGATCAAAATCATTACGCTACTTAAAATTCACATAACTGTCGAGATTTTATTTGCAATGTCGGATATCTTAAAACTGCGACGCGCAGTAGAGCTTCCAAAATGGAAAAGTTGAAGATACATATCACCTGGTAGAGCAACGGTTGTTTCAGCCGGCTTCAATTCAACAGATGAGCGGTAATAACACCTGAGGTCTGACAGTAATTTGAATGGATCGCAATGTTGCACTTAGTCAAGAATTTATAGCCTTTTTTAGATGAGGTTGTGGTTAAAGAAACAGATCAGCAGACTCAATTGACATAGCGATAATAATTAGAATTATCTTATAAGAGCCGTGAAATAAGATAATAAAAATATAAGATTGACAGTGTGGGAGTTGCTCTTATATAAAGCTACATTATTGCTTTACTGACACATAAGCAGCAGAGCTTTTTCATATTCACAAAGTGAGCATTGCGCATTTGTGCAGAGAGCCATGTTACGAAATAAATGACGTAAACCTGAAGATTATGTGACTGAAGAGGGCTATTGTTAATACATCCGACTTAACTTGTAAATACTCGGTCATGTGCGATTGCGACAGCCGCAGCAGGCCCGCCCTGTAGTTGTTTTAATGCAACGAGCTAGTTATCACATTGATGTTTATCTGGTTTAAAAGCCGTTTCTCTTCAGTGATAGACAGCATATCTCTTATAAAAGAGCATGCAAGCGTACATACATTCATATATGCATACAGACATGCATACATACATACAAACATACACTCACGCATACATACATACATACATACACACATGCATGCATATATACATACAAACACACTTACATAGAGATATACATATATACCTAGATATATACATATAAACATACATGCATACACATGCATACACAAATACCTACATATACTGACGGAATCATAAATATAGACATATTAATTTGCTGTCGATGTTTAATACTCGACGCGTTATAGGTAGCACCGTTATTTTATAGGGTCGCCGTCTACCTGTGTTCATTATTTGAATCTAGGAATTTAGCCAGCATTATCAAACATAATATCGGTGACGCCTACCATTTGAAACGATGCACTTACGCTGGCTTTCAGAGATTTACAGAGTTGTGTATATGATGATAGCAAGATTGACCAAAGGCCATATTCCAATTCTCTAAAAGTACACGTGATACAATGTGATGCCTGCTCTGTACTATTGTTTGCGCAATATCACGGCCGTGCCAAGGGGTTGATCATCGAAAACAATACATCCATGCTGTTTCCTCTGAATGCGCGGCTTTTCTTAGAACTTTGTGTGTTAGTGTTCTATCCTTGTATAAATACGTTTTGAGTTGCAAGACACGTCTGGGTTATACAAACCCTCTTCGTATATATGTGACCGTTACTGTGCGAACAGGCATTCGTGTTGATAAATAACTTCTCGTGAACTCTTCGATTGCTTATGTATCTGCTCCACTTGCATAACTCGTGACAAATATCCATCTGAGACACATTAACATAGTTGAATGATATGAAAAGTATGTCCGTTTCGCCTTGCCAATAAGACAACTTGGTCTTTTCGCCCTAAGAAATGAAATAATTATCGAAATGATAACTGGGTCAGTAACTAATTGACGTATACTTAATATCATGTTGACAAAAGGCATTTACACAACTGTGTATTCTGTCTAGTTGAGTACTACATAGAGCACGCGCACAAAGACATTGGCAAATTTATGAGGTGTTTGCAAACAGTAGTCAGCACCTAAGTTCGATCGTCCATGGTATTGCACAAAAGGTACGTCAATGTGATACACACATGCAATAAACATAGATCTTGAAATTACATAACTTTTTGCTATATTGTAATATGCACGGACGTTTCAATAGGCCTCCACATCCAATATGACTACATTGAATGGGTTTCTACACAATGTGTACGTTTTATGGTTGGCATTAATCCCAACAGGCTGAACACAATTTCGTATTCAATGGTTTCTTTTGAAACACAATGTTACAGTTAAAACAAAGTACACATTATTTTTAAAAATCTAAGTGTTATCTTCCATTTCGCATATGCATCACGTTGAAGCCGCAGCCGGGTACAATAAAAGGAAATCGTATCTATGCAACTGCACATCATTCTTATTGAGGCACCACGATCATGACGCGACTAACTGCAACTCTTTATTGCTTCAGGCAGCAGCTCCCAATTGATATTGACATTGACAGCCGATCCCTTTGACATGGCAGAGCCGTTGCTTTCTCGTTGACCTACGTTGATGTTAAAAGCATGTGTTCGTTACAAACTACAAAATATTCTATTATTCTCCCCTTTTAAGAATTAATGACCAGTTAGATAAAGCGAATGGCGCAAACTAGTGCTGAGGTGCAGCAAATGTGAGCTGCCTTCATTGTTCGCTTTTGCATTGGTTATAATATGTTCATGGCAAACAGTAAGACTGCATTATACGCAAGGCGTTTCGTGATCATCGATCTGCAGAATAGTAATCACACAATGTTGAAACATTTCAGATTTCTGCATACGGATTATTTTAAACAGCAACATGGACGACGATTATCGCTTCAGTTGAATTATGCATGAGAGACACTACACTGAACAGCAAATACTTGTGTGTATTATTTCTAAAGCTCTGCAGTTGATGCTACTTTGCCGGTATCGCGGACAAAGAAGGTTGTATGAAAACAACTACAAACATATATGTATTGTGCATCTCTCCTTTGTTTTAACACCATATGACAATGCATTTGTACGCCTTCATTAAATGCCGGCTATCAAAAGTCAGTGCTGTAATGATGACCAATAACGATGCTTGCTTATTCACTTATCGACCCGGATTCTTACTGTGGATTCCATCATGGATGGGAATTATTGCAGTCAAGTTAGCGCTTAAAGCGGCAAAAAGGTTAATATTCTTATTATGTGCGCAACATTTATTCTCAGTCATCATGTTGCCAGTAATGTGCCGGCTTTTGTGTGTACATTTTAAGTGTCGCGATTCATACTCTAACACCCCTATCGGTCGCATCAAGGAGTTCAGTGTATCCACCTCATAATACGCTCATCTGCCGGATCAAGGGATTCAATCAATCTAGATTTCGCAGAAGTCAGTTATTGTAATAGAAATATAAATATGACTTTCTTGGATATGCGCTGGAACATTAAATAAACCTGATTGCAACTAAAAGGACAGATGCGTTCAGCTAACACATTGATTCTGACATAAGTTACATTAGTAAAATACACGATCAGATCTCAAAAGAGACATCAGGCCGTCCGTATCTCAAATGATGTTTTACTTCTAAACGTCGCTACTGCAGAATCGTCTTGTCTAGACAAGCGAATAATATATATATATATATATATATATATATAGATATATATATATATATATATATATATATATATATATATATATATATATATATATATATATATATATATATATATATATATATATATATATATATATATATATATATATATATATATATATATATATATATGTAGCATGCTCAGGCTATGCAAGTCAAAACACGTTTCATGATGACATGGTCAAGCAGTGGGTAGCGAGGGGGATGGGACGAGGATGGGGGCTTGGTATAACGTATACATTTTTCATCCGATGTATCCTGTGCGCATAACGCTACTATCGTTGTGAACACTATTCAAATGGTATTTTTAATACATTGCTCACGATCATGAACTGGCAAAGCTATCAACCACCGTGCGTCCCCTGCCAATGCATATCTGTGCTGACCATTAAGTTGGGTGCCGTGAACGAATGCGAGTAAAGATACAATGTCTTTGACAATTTCTTCGGCTCCTAGAACTGGGCAATTACCTGCATTAACGCACTCTGTAGATTGGAAACGTACCTGGCTGTAGTGGTCGGAACTACTAATTGACTGACGGAGATAACCGGACCTGGGCTACTGATTCCGCAAATCAAATACCAATACATGCGCGTATTGGTTCTTATCAAGTCGTCCAGTCGGTCACTCCAGTCATGCTCTCAGCTGTTCTACACTTGCAACATCCCAACACGACGCTACGTAACGACTAACTGCAGTGGAAGAATATTCCAACAATCACGTTATTCTAAAAAGAAAGGCCCCAGATATAGGGAAATGTTTCTCTGATATGCTTAGGGACATTAAATAACAGGAATGCTAATGAGTCAAGCAATTTGAATGACGGATCAGTGATAACTTGCAAGCCTTTGGCTAAATAAAAATAAATTTACTTAGTTCTTGCTCTATAAGGTATGTATCGCGGTTTGTAAGTTGCTCAATATTTATATATATATAAACGCAAACATGCTCTCAGTATATCTCAATAAATTGTATATTATTTATATAACGTAATCCGGGCTGCTAGATTTGGTAAATTAGTGTTTTTATAATGTGCCAAAACTGTTCGCCTGAAATACACAGTCCACAATCCGCATAAAATGAGAAAGTGGATGACGAGATTATGATTAATGTCGCACCCACTCATTGGTAATTCGTCCACTGTACAGCTGTGGAACATTCGCCGCCAATTACAGGTCATTTGTCTACAGTCCAGCTGTGGGATATTCTGTGCCTCTGTGGTTTAATTACACCCTGACAAAATCGGTCATTTTTGGGCATTCACGCCCAAGAAAACCCATCCATACATCAATATTAAGCCTTAGGGCAGTTAGCACTGCAAGTAATTCGCGTCACTGGATCATATGTGGCATTCTGTATAGGTTGTTAAACACGTCTTGCGTGATGTATAGGTTTTGATTGTCATGATGAAACCCCGATGGCAATTAATGTTGTAAGAGATTCTTTAATGACTGGTGCTTTGCAAAGCCACCTTGGTCAATCAGAAGGCAATGGACCACAGATAAACACATTGTTTAACTAATTCAGTACATCGCTTGTTGAATGTTATAGCAACGTGTTGTCAATGCTTATTAATTGAGAAATATATGTTTTGATGACGAAATAGGTTTTTTTAACTTGTGAACGCACGAAATATCTGCACGTGCGGCCACGAATCAATCTGCGTTAACGCACATAAAATTAATGTATATCCATGGAACCATAAAATTATGTATTCCACGATTATGTATAGCCACAGGGATTGCAATTAATAGCAATCATAACTGCAATGTTGGATTTAAGGAGAATGTACATATTAGACAAGTTCATTGATGTGAGGAATAATTGATTTATAAAACTGCTTAAATCCCCAAATTGATTCCGCAAATATCCCTAAAGACATTTGTCATTGGTGCTGTAACGTATAAAAGGTGTTCATCGTAGACGGTTGTCACTTTCGATGTGCGTGAAGGATAATACTTTTCTTCTGGGGTTGATATTTCCCTCAAGCTCGTATTTTTGTACAACCAATAAGATTAGTTATATCTTGTTGATGTTGTTACCATGATAATAAACTAGCCACTACCATTATCTAACACGACTTAGGCATCGTCTCGCTCAAAGTCCGAAGACTTGAACTAAATAAACTAGCGATTCACATTATATTTTTTGGGTAACAAACCAACTGAATGCAATCTATATATCTTCATTATTATTTATGATTTTATCAATTCTGGAAGTTCGGCAAGGACAGCAACCGAATGCATAATGCATTACCAAGACAGAAGATACAATTCTCGATGACGCAAAAATTTCCATTCAAATAAACACTGCACCGGTCATAGAGCACTTGCTGCTCTATAGTGCATCCACGTACATATTAAATTATCCGTCGTTTATTTCTATCTCTGCCACGTTCATTTAAGCGGGCAGTGTCCAAGGAGCCTTTCTAAGCAATGTAGATGTTGGCAAGCTCAGCAAATGGAATAAGACATTAAGTCTTTATCTCCCGGCTAATATTTGAAACACACACACAGAGTATTCTATCATGAGCTTGCAAATCGACAATTGTGGATGTCGCGAAATATTGATCATCGGTGCAGACCTTTCAGTGTGCTCCGACATATCACAGCAGCTGGCATAAAATTTTGCACACGCTGGTTTGCCGCTGCATCGGATGGCTCGTATTTTTTCTAGCGCATAGTTAGGTATCTGCTTTCACTTTAATCTCCACCACTGATAATCCCAAAGCCTCATTTGTATGGCCGCTGGAAGCCACTTCATCATTCAAGAACTCGTAGAGCCAACGCGTAGATTGCCGGATAATGTTAGCAAACAGTGTCGGCCTCTTAGACTAGTGTTGTTTCAATCAAATTCATGCTGCAGCACATAAATCTGCAGGTTGATCGAGAAGATTCGACATTGCGACGAAAGCAAACTCAGTTGTGTGAAAGACACACGCTCGCTCTTGGTTTTTTTTATCTGCAAGGAACCCTGGGCTTGAGAGCCTAATGGTGATGGATAGCAACATTAACTCTCGAAATGGCGTCGAATATTTTCTTATGACTACCGGAAACCGAATTTTTTTCTGTGATCTTTGCGTTACAAAACACTATGCAGTAAGTATGGTTGCAACGCTGAAGTAAAATGTGGCGACTTAGAAAGAGATATTGCATGGTATTAACTGGTGGAATGTTCGGCTCGTTAAACGTTACCATTGTTTTAACAATTAGCTATATACACTGCATAATTAAGTGATGAGACGTGTAATGTGATTGCTGAATTCTTCTACCAGACCTAAGTAATACATATATGTATTTTCCGGCAATCAATCACTGTTGCTAATTGATAAGGGCCCTTAATAAATGGATATATATATATATATATATATATATAGATATATATATATATATATATATATATATATATATATATATATATATATATATATATATATATATATATATATCTATATGTATATACTATATATATATATATATATATATATATATAGATATATATATATCTAATATATATATAGCTACGCGTTGCATATATATATTCGGATGCGAATTAAATGATGTCCGCTGCGTATGCTGGCATGTTTGCAAGAGGTCAGTTTGAATGAATCTGCGGGCCACTTATATGATAACCCAACAACATTTGTCCCAATTAAACGAACGTAAAATCTAATGAAGCTACGCGTTGCAGATTAAGGTAAAACTACTTATAACAGTGGCCATTCGACACCACCCTAATATCGTGAACATAATAACACTCACGAGTTCGTGTAACCATAACATTGCAATTCGTTTATCATAGGCAAACAATCAATTTCATGGTTCTGTTGAAAAGTAATTCCTCCCTCTCGGGTAGCATTAAATCGAGCGGACTTAATGTTGCCACAAATTGACTAAATCTGGTAATGTTTGCAGGCATCATTTGCTTTTTTATATGCGCTGGTTAATATATGCAATTTTGAAATTTAAC